>AWOL01S0010965.1:56615-70679 GCA_000715115.1 Nicotiana otophora | reverse complement strand
TTTGGAATGAATTGGAACACTTAGTTCCAAGGTTTAAAGCTTAAGTTAAAATAGTGACCGGAAATCAACTTATGTGTAAGCGACCCCAGAATGGAGTTTTGATGATTCCAATAGCTCCGCATGGTGATTTTAGACTTAGGAGGGTGTACGAAAAATTATTTGGGGGTCCGTAATGGAATTTGGCTTGAATTGCCAAAAGTTGCATTTTTGGGAAGTTTGGCCGGGGGGTTGACTTTTTGATATCGGGGTTGGAATCCAATTCTGGAAATTTGAATATGTCCGTAATGTAAAATATGACTTGTGTGCAAAATTTGAGGTTAATCGGACGTGATTTGATGTGTTTCGGTGCAAGTTATAGAATTTGAAGTTTCAAGGTTCAATGATTTCGAATTGAGGTGTAATTCGTTGTTTCTATGTTGTTAGGTGTGATTTGAGGCCTCGAGTAGGTACGTGTTATGTTATGGGACTTGTTGATACAATTGGTTGAGGTCCCGAGGGCTTTGTGTGAATTGCCGGAGTAAATGGTTCGGGTCCGGTGAGGTTTTGGAATGAATTGGAACACTTAGTTCCAAGGTTTAAAGCTTAAGTTAAAATAGTGACCGGAAATCAACTTATGTGTAAGCGACCCCAGAATGGAGTTTTGATGATTCCAATAGCTCCGCATGGTGATTTTAGACTTAGGAGGGTGTACGAAAAATTATTTGGGGGTCCGTAATGGAATTTGGCTTGAATTGCCAAAAGTTGCATTTTTGGGAAGTTTGGCCGGGGGGTTGACTTTTTGATATCGGGGTTGGAATCCAATTCTGGAAATTTGAATATGTCCGTAATGTAAAATATGACTTGTGTGCAAAATTTGAGGTTAATCGGACGTGATTTGATGTGTTTCGGTGCAAGTTATAGAATTTGAAGTTTCAAGGTTCAATGATTTCGAATTGAGGTGTAATTCGTTGTTTCTATGTTGTTAGGTGTGATTTGAGGCCTCGAGTAGGTACGTGTTATGTTATGGGACTTGTTGATACAATTGGTTGAGGTCCCGAGGGCTTTGTGTGATTTTGGGACGGTTAATGGATCAAATTTGGACTTAAGAAAATGCAAGAACTGCTGCCTACTGGTGTGATCGCACCTGCGAAGATTTTGATTGCATGTGCGTGAAATAAGCTGCAGAAGTGGCCAAGAGTGGGACTGGGTAGTGCTCGCAGGTGCGAGGAATTTGCCGCATCTGCGAGGCCGTAGGTGCGAAAGGGAATGCGTATCTGCGAAGCTCACAGATGCGAGAATAGCGCCACAGATACGAGATTTTAGAGGGCCGGCTGTTTTCCGCAAGCGCGCATTTTTTTCCACAAATGAGGATGCGCAGGTGCGAGCCCAGGCACCGCAGGTGCGAAATGCCTGGGCAGTGTTTAAAACGAGGGTTCCGAGATTGTTTCTCATTTTTCGGATTTTGGAGCGCGGATTGGGCGATTTTGGAGAGGAATTTTTCCACAAAACTTAGGGTAAGTGTTCTTAACTCTCTTGTGATTATATTCCATGAATGCATCTTCATTTTTGGTGTAAGATTATTGAATCTTCAAGAGAAATAGAAGAAAATTTCTATAATGTCACAAAACAAAATTTTCAAGTTTGAATACCGATTTAGAGTCGGATTTGAGTGAAATTAGTATGGTTGAACTTGTATTTGGATGTGTTGTCGTATTTTGTGTGTTTCGTCGGATTTTGAGACGTGGCCCCCATGGGTGATTTTTGGGGCGTAACTTCGGATTTTTGTGGAAAATATTAGCATTTTTATATGGAATTAATTCCTATGAATTGTGTGGACTGAATCAAATTAATTGTGATAGATTCGAGCCGTTCGGGATTTGATACGCGCATAATGGGATTTCTAGAGCATTGTTTAGCTTGCTCGACTATGGATTCGGCTTGTTCGAGGTAAGTAACTCTTCTAATCTTGGAGTTGAGGGTATGAACCCTGAATATATGTATTTTGTGAATTGTTGGGAGGTGACGCACATGCTAGGTGATGGGTGTGTGGGCGTGCACTATAGAAATTGTGACATAATTGTTTCCGTGGAATTTTATAGTTAAACAACTTTGGCATTTTCCATGCGGATTTTATGTGTTAAAGAAATTGAGCTGAAAAGCATATTAAAAATTATGTTAAGGCTATGTGCCAGTATTATTGGGAGCCACAAAGGTCATATTGCTGTGGATTATTGTGTTAAATTGAAAATTCATACTCAATCATATTCATTTCATTGCATAGCATAACTCAGTTTTATGACTCTATTTTGATGCATATAAATGTTTTGGGCCGAATGCCCTATTTTACTGAAATGCCTGAGTGGCTTGAGAGGTTTATGACTGAGTGAGGCCGAGGGCCTGATCTGTGAGAATTAGTGTGGATCGGGGCTGCTCGCCTGCAGCATACTTTATTATTATTGCACGTGAGTTCTCCGTGCAGCACGTGGGTTGTCTGTGCAGATTATAGCGCTTGGGCTAAAGGAGCCCCTCCAGAGTCTGTACATACCCCCAGTGAGCGCAGGTACCTACTGAGTGCGAGTGCCGAGTGTTGAGTGACTGGGAGGCATGAGTGATTGTAAGGTATGCCCGAGTGGCAAGAGTGATTGTGAGGTATGCTCGAGTGGCAAGAGTGATTGTGAGGTATGCCCGAGTGGCACGAGTGACTATGAGGTTTTCTGAGTATTTTATCCTCGAGTTACTTCTGGTAGCTTTATGTTGTTATGGATTGTTGTGGACTATTGGTTTTGGACCCGACCTTGGTAGAAGCTCGTCGCTACTTTCAACCTACGGCTAGGTTTGTTACTTACTTAGTACATGGGGTCGGTTGTACTGATACTAGACTTCTGCACATTGCGTGCATATATTGGCTGTTGTTGTTGTTGTGCTCGATGGTTGCGGGACTTGAAGATGTACCTGTGTTCCTGTTGTAGCTGCCCCTTGTTCAGGGTAGCCTTCGATTTTATAAAAGCTCTGTTTATGTACTATTCAGACAGACTATGTATTTATTTCATTTCTGCTTTGTATACTCTATTCTTAGAAGCTCATGATTTGTACTACCAGTTCTTGGGGAGATGTATTGGTTTTAGATATTTTCTTTTAATTATTTTCCTTGGAATTGGATAGTTAGAAATTGGCTTACCTAACGGGTTGGGTTAGGTGCCATCACGACTAGTGAGATTTTGGGTTGTGACAATAGCAAAGTTCTCAAACTGAGAGTATATTAGAGTTCTTTTGTATCTCTTGTCTTGAGGTGTTCCTTTGTGAGCCACTTGCAGTGTGTCCCAAATTTTCTTAGCAATGGTACAACTTTGGATTATGTTGTACTAATATGGACCAAATCCACAAACAAGTCATTTCTTGGCTTTTGTATTCTTCTCCCACTTCTTCAAGTCCTCAGCAGTGCAGTTCGCTCTTGTCTTTGGCACATCTACTCCTTCAGTATTTTTCTTCAAGGTAGATAGTGGACCATTAGTGACAATGCCCCACAGCTCATAGTCATCTCCTATAATGTGATCTCTCATCCTGGTTTTCCACCAAGAGTAGTACTTACTGGCCATTAAAGAGTGGTGGCCTAGTAATGTATTTTATTTCCCAATTTCTAGGTGGTGCACTCATTTTGATCTTCTTCTAAGGTGTTAGCCTCTTCAAGGATAACCCGCTCTGATACCAATTGGTGTTTTATACTTCCATACCACACAAGAGGGGGGTGATTTGTGTGGTGTCTAATTTTCGCGTGCACTGATTATAGAAGGACCTGGTTCTTCTATGTGTTCCTTATACTACTGTTGCGGAAATAGTAAATGCGGAAAGTAAAGAACACAAATATTTTTACGTGAAAAACTCCCGACTCAAAAGTTGAAAAAACCACGACCTACTACTTAGTAGGAATTTCCCCAACACTTCACTAAGTCACTCAACCATCCTCTAACTGTTGCGACTAGGACTATTGAGAAACGTTGATGTGCCCTAATTATATTATTTTTGTGCAGACGAAGACTATTTATATAATGGATATCAATTGGATATGATAATATATGTATGAGGTGCATTAAGAATGGTTTATGGTCTAATAAGATCCCTAAGGCTAAGTCAAGTTGAAAATTATGTGATGGGATAAAGTTGCAAGTGAGTTCGCACAAGACCTAACTTCAAACGAGCATAACTCTCACTATATGAAGTATTATGTGGTGTATAACCTATAAACTTAAATCACTTTGAGTCTAGTTTACAATGCATTAAACCGTTTGTCATTTGGATAAGTATACAGAAAGTTATGGCCATTTTACTGGACTTGTATCATATGTGCGCCCAGATGCGCGGTCGCGCATATTTGAGACTTTCTGCCTCAGGTGCGCGGCCGGATGTGCGGCCACTTGCCCATGTCCACGGTCGCGTACGTAGGAACCCAATAAATAGCCCCCAAGGTCGGGTAGAGAGAGAGGTAAGTCATTTCTTTGAGCTAGGACTTGCATATCAAGGGGAATCCGTCCAACACCTCCCTCCCATGATCCAAGGTAATGTTTTTGGAGTAATTTTGAGTTGATTACTACTCCTAAAAACTTGTAGTAACAAGGATTAATCTTGAAGATCCATATATTTCCATTTAAATCCCCAAATTGGTCAAGAACACTACAAGTTGAGATTCTCAAGAGTTTCATTATAAGAGGTATGTCTTCCATCTCTAACTAATCTATGGTTATTATCTATGTACGAAATATGTGTTAGGACTTATGGGATGGTGATTGGAAGAAATAAGTGCCCAACCTAGGTGTGTTGGTATTGTAGAGATTGTAAAATGAATTAATTGATAAGATTTGTGGTTTGGGAGTGAATTGTTGGGCATGCATGTGCTAAGGGAAGTTGTGGATAACCCAGAGACGATTGTGAGATCAATAATTTGTGTGGAAGGTTATTGTTAGGTGAATAAATTCCATTGAAGGAGGTTGTAGAAAAATATGCACATTAGATGTTTGATAAATTGTCGAAATGACTTAAATTATAGAAATCTTGCTAATATTGGTGCAATTATGTTGCATTGTTGTAGATTGAAATTTGTTTAGTGTGGTGGACCATCGTAGTATTATGAAGGGGAGAATTTCATATTTGAGCCGTCCGGAGGTGGCTTCACTCATGAAGACCATTTAAAGATTCGGTTTAGTTTCGCCGAGGTAAGTATCTTGCCTAACCTTGAGTGGAAAAAATTACCCCTTAGGCATTGAGTTTTATGTGTAAATTGTGTAATTGAAAACCATGTACGCGAGGTAACGAGTACATACTTGGTTTATATGTGCAAATTACATTGGTTAAAATTCTTAGACGCCCTTATGTATTAAGTTGGAAATTATTGGCACTTATTAAATCCTCTATTTGTCATGCCTAGATCCTTGTTTGTTGAAATTATTTTTATATGATGATTTGGTGTGATTGCCACCTTGAATTTAGGTGAAATATTATTTTGTTGAGTTGTTCACTCCCGGATATTTTTGTTAAGATTTTGTGCACATTATGGCCGAGCCATGGGCTCCTTATTGTGAAAAATGATGTATTGTTGATTTATGTGGCAAGTTGAAATATTTGAGCACTCGATGTGCAATTTGTAATATGTTATAATATTTGAGCACTTGATGTGCAATTTGTGAAATGTTGTAATATTTGAACACTTGATGTGCAATTTGTGATATGTTGTAATATCTTAGCACCTGATAAGCCATTTGTGTTATGTGAGCACTTGATGTGCAGTTGTTGAAATCATATTTACTTTGGGACTACGAAACGGTAATCCGGGAGATCCCCCTACATATTTACTTTGGGACTACGGAACGGTATTCCGAGAGATCTCCCTGCCCTGCATATTTACTTTGGGACTACGAAACGGTATTCCGGGAGATCCCCCTCTCTTGCATATTTACTTTTGGGACTACGAGGCGGTACCTGGGGAGATCCCCACTGTCTTGCATATTTACTTTTGCGACTACGGGACGGTACTTCGGGAGTGCCCTTTTGTTGATATTTCTCTATGAATGCACTTGCCTTTGGTTATTTTGTTTTTTCGTGACATGTAAATTCTTGTGTTCTTCCGTGATGTATTATTTGATTTTATTATGTGTTTTTTATTCCTTGTTGTATTGTGTTGGCTTTGGCTCCTTGTACAAGTCTCTGCAAATTTGTGTTTATGATTGTCACTGGTTTTCGAGAATTGAGTTGTTTCAAATAAAAGAAATTGCTATTATGTTTTAATTTAATAAATTTTACATCCAAATTAGTAGTCATCGGATGCTTCATTTTAATTGAAATGTCATTTTCTTCACCCAAACGAGTTCAAAAATAAACTCATTTCTTTGATGATTTCTTACTTGGTTTAAAAATTGTAAACTTACTTTATTGAAAATAAATTGATCTTGTGGATCTTATATATATTGATATATTGGCACGTGAATTGTCCGTGCAGTTGTGATATAAAATGTGGACACGAGGTGTTGTGGTTAAATAATGATGATATTTGGCACGTGAGTTGTCCGTGCGGTTATGATAAAGAAATTGGCACGAGGTGCCGTGGAAATATGAAAGTAGGCTGAGACCCATTTTATGATTTTGAAATGTTGTGTCACAAGGTGACTTTTATTCGAAAGAGATTTATTTGAAAGTATTATATCCTGAAGATTTCTATTTGAAAAAATATACATGCGAAAGATTTATATTGGAATGACTTGATTAATTGGTTGTACTTGTATTCATTATTTGTTACACAATATTTGTGGTGTTCTTGTCGCCCTGTTATTTCTATCACTGGTTGATTATTATTGCCATCATTGTTATTAGTTTCCTATTATTTTTGTATGTTATATTACACAGGTTAGTTGACTGGTGAGTGTCTTGACTGTACCTCATCACTACTCCACTGAGGTTAGTCTTGATACTTACTGGGTACCGACTATGGTGTACTCATATTATACTTCTGCACATTTTTGTGCAGAGCCAGGTATTGGAGATATCGGACTCGGACAAAGTTAGAGTATGATCGCAAGAATTCAAGGTAGAACTGCTTGGTCATCGCAGTCCCTTGGAGTCTTTCCATTTTTTTGTACTGTTAATTATTAATCAAACAGTATTGAGTATTCGATCCTTGAAATCATTTCATGTATTCAGATGGAGTTCGTGACTCAGTATTACCAGTCTTGGGAGGTTGTTTGTAATTATTTCCGTTGTTGATTTATATAAAATAAAATATCTTGAATTGTAATTATAATCGGCTTACTTAGTCTTAGAGACTAAGTATCATCACGACTCCTGTGGTGGGAGTTTGGGTCGTGACACCTGAATACAATACTCAGAGTATCTAGTACAATTGCTTCTAGATAAAGATGGAAGGTATAACTTGAAATACCTACTACAATGAAACTAGAATAAAAGAAAGACACTTGGAACTGGTTCTTCTATCTTGTTCATGTAGCTTTAGGTTCGCACACTTGAATCACACAAGAGTTGTTTGCAAAATGCCTTGCTATTTTGCCTCAACTCATGTTTAACTTCAGCGTTTGTGCGTCACTGTAAAATGAGAATATCCTGCAATATATAGCGTTAGTAGAATAGGAAATAACTAGAGTTTCAATGCTATACTCATCCTTGGTGGAAGAGTTCTAGTAATCTTCAACTTCTAACTCCTCCCTTATCTAGGATAGAGTTCTCTCGAGTAAGGAGCCCTTCTCTTTATCACTTATGCAAACTTTTCGTTCAGAAGATATCAGATATAACCACTTAAACTTATCTCTTTCACATGCATGCCTTGTGCTTGAATCTGCTCGTGTCTGTGTACGCTGTGTATGGACCTGATTCATGCTTGAGTTCCTTTGTCAATCATCAAAACAAACTTCACTTGGACCAACAAAGTGGTTAATCAATGGTGTTCAAACATATTTACATTTCTCACAACATGATGAAGAATATGTCATATGTCTACCCTTTTTATTTTCTGGTTTATATTAAAACGAGACAAAACGAAACAATCATAGAAAAAGAAAAAATATATATAATCAACTTCCGTCGAAAAATTTTTATTGGTCAGTAGCGCATGGTTCAAAATTTGTTAGATAATGAACTCATCACTCTAAGTCTTCTCCACTTAAATATCATATTCTTGTTGATATTGATTGTATCAGATATAGATAATCTTCTACCGAGGTAATATTTATCCATAACGGAGTACCGAAAGGATAAGCTTCTTTAGAAGGCTTATTTCCAATAGAGTACTAATTAGATAAACATATTTACGGTGGAGTCTCATATGGATAAGTTTCTTCATGAAACTTATTTATAATGGAGTATTAAATGAACATCCATAATATAATAGGCTTATTTCCAATAGAGTACTAAATAGATAAACATATTTACATCGGAGTCCTAGATGGATAAGCTTCTTCATGAAGCTTATTTATAACGGAGTATTAAATGAACATCCATAATATAATATATTTATAATATCTTTTTTTGCATATTGTCATTCTTATTCCTAGATAGGAGGAGATCACCACTAGTCCAAGGTTTGATTTTGATACTTAATATCCTACTAAGATTTTGATCTTTTGCGAATTGCCAATTGTCATTTTCCATATATATATATATATATATATATATATATATATAGAGCTTAATTATGACATAGGAAGAGCCCGTTTGGATTGATTTTAAAAAGTATTTTTTAGTAGAAATAATTTTTAAGCCAAAAAAAGTAATAAGTTGGTGTTGCCTATTGCTTTTGACTTGTTTTAAACAGTTTTAATTTATTTTAAGCATTTTTTGAGTTTGCCAAATATTTTAAAAAGTTAAAAAAAACTTAAAATTTGATTTGACTAGATTAAAACCATTCAAACACCTCGAAGCCCGAAGCAGTAATTGAACCATGCGATTCTATATGATCCGTTCGTCCTTTATTGCAAGGCTAATTGTTTCGCATGATTATCTTGTAACTTCAAAACTTTTTGACAAATAACAATGAGGTTTCGTAAGTTGCCTAAAGTCATCTAATTTGAATAATTAGTACTTTATAATAATAATAATAATAATAATAATAATAATAATAATAATAATATTATTATTATTATTATTATTATTTATTTTTTTCTTTGTTATAAAATACTTTATGTTGACTCATTGGACAAATTAAAATGACTTTTTCCCGAAACATATGTTTTGAAAATGAAATGTATAAATTGATAAATGTTTCAAAATAAAGATCAATTATAAAAGCTTAAAAGAAGTATTTTTTGATGAACGGGTAAATAAGCTTTATATCAGGTGAAAACAATCGTTCTGAGAAATATCAAATATTTTATTACTAGACATCTTAAAATACATATTGCTTTGTTAAAATATTGTGATTTTATAATTAAGTGATGAAAAAAATTATAATTAATTAACTAAAATATAATATCCAAACAAACAACTCTTAATTAGGAACGGGAGTAGGTTTAACAAAGAAATAGGTGCAACAATGTAACGACTCAACCGGTCGTTTTGACTGTTAGAAACTCGTTCCCCTAAATAAAACTCCCCGTATATGCTTTTACTAATTTATGACTTGCAGGGATGGTTGGTTCGGGACTTGGAAGTGTTCGAGTTGAAATCGGAGCACTTGGTTCCTTAGTTGGTTTTTAAAAGGGCGAGTTTGACTTCGGTCAGCATTTTTAGAAAACGACACCGGAATCGGGATTTGAAGATTCCAACAGGTTCGTATGATAATTTTGGACTTGGGCGTATGTCCGGAACAAGTTTTGGATAACCCGGGAGCGTTTCGACGCTTATTATGGAAGTTAGCGTTTTAGAAGGATTTCATAAATTTGAGTTGAAGTGCATTTCAATGTTATCAATGTCCGTTTGGGATTCCGAGTTTGGGAATAGCTCTGTATGGTGATTCTGGTATTGGGAGCGCGTCCAGATGTGGATTTGGATGTCCGTAGGTCACTTCAGCGTTAATTAGCGAAAGTTGGAAATTTGGATTATTTTGAGAAGATTGACCGGGAGTGGACTTTTTGATATCGGGGTCAGATTCCGATTTCAAAAATTAGAGTAGGTCCGTAATATCAAACGTGACCTGTGTGCAAAATTTGAGGTCAATCGGACGTGATTTGATAGGCTTCGGCATCAAATATAGAAGTTTAAAGTTTTAAAGTACATTACGCTTTCATTGGAGTGTGATTCATGGTTTTAGCGGTGTTTGATATAATTTTAAGGCTAGACTAAGTTCGTAATGTGTTTTGGGACATGTAGGTATATTTGGTTAAGGTCCCGGGGGCCCGGGTGGGTCCCGTATCGTTAACGGATCAAGTTTTGGACTTAAGGAATGGCTGAAGTGCAGCAGTTCTGGTGTAATCGCACCTGCGCAAGTTTGACCGCAGGTGCGTGACAGCAGGTACGTGACAGAAGGAGCGAGGAAATGGTCCCAGGTGCGGTTTGGGCGAAGGTAGGCAGTGACCGCAAATGCGAAGGGAAGTTCGCACCTACGAGGTCGCAGATGCGGAGAGGGGTCGCAAGTGCGAGAAAGGAGAGGAAGCCTAGGGGCGCAGGTGCGAAAGTTTACCCGCAGATGCGAAAATGGACTTGAAGTCTTGGATTGTAGAAGCGATGGGAAATCCGAAAAAGCGAAAGCGCAAATGCATCCAAAGGATCCGCAGAAGCGAGAACTAGGCAGAACATAAGGGGATCGAACTTGGTCATTTCTTCATTTTCATTTCGGATTTTGGAGCTCGGTTTGGGAGATTTTGGAGAGGAAGTTTTCCACACAACTTGGGGTAAGTATTCTTGACTTCTTTGTAATTTTATTTCTTGAATTAATTTTCATTTTTGGTGTATGATTATCGAATCTTCAAGAGAAATCGATGGAAATTACTATAAATTTATAAAAACGAATTTTTGAGTTTTGAATGCCGATTCGGAGTCGGATTTGAGTAAAATTAGTATGGTTGAACTCGTAAGTGGATGGGTTGTCGGATTTTGTGAGTTTCGTCAGGTTCCGAGATGTGGGCCCCACTGCTAAAATTTTCGAGCGGAATTGGAGATTAGTTAAAATTGATTAATTATGGGTATCATAACACATTTTGATTGGTTTGCACCTTGTTTGCATAATTTTGGATCGACAAACATTGGTTTGAGGTATTAAAGTGGTGTTGGATCTAGCTATGGAGCTTCGGAACGAGCTAAGTCTCTTGTCTAACCATGTAAGAGGAAATTTACCCCATAGGTGATTTAAACTAATGACTTTTGCTAATTGTGGAGGCTACGTACTCACGAGATGACGAAAGTCCGTACGTAGCTATTATCTATGCTAAAGTCCAGTAGTTTAGGACTCAAATCATGAATTACTTGTGTAAATTATATTTTTTATTTAATTAAATTATTTGGACTATATTGTGAATTGTTAGGAAAAGATAGTAAAAGATGAAAATCTCATATACATAATTTCTGTATAAATTAATTAATTGTTAAAAGAAATTGTGCATCCTCTCATATTAATCCTATAATAAATATACTCTCATTCCGGAGATACATAAAAAAATATTCTCCTTTCTTGTGGAGCGGGCCGAATGCCTTGGAAGTATAGATGCATCTATGGATCGCGCCGCACATCCCTTAGCGGTGTACACGACACTCTAGATCGGGTCGTACGACCTCGGCAAAAATCGTGCCTAATAATAAAAATTACACGATACTTTGATATTTTATTGCATCTTGTGAAGTTAATTAATAAATTGGAAATTGTCGCATTTCAAGGAATTTAATTATTTCTGCTGGTTAAAGAAAATTATTTTTAATTCTATAAATCATGTCGATTTAGATATTTCTTTTTTTATTTTATTTATTATTATTAACCCTTAGTGAGTGTCAAAGTCGACCTCTCGTCACTGCCTCTTTGAGGTTAGGTTTGATACTTACTTGGTACACATTGTTTACGTACTCATGCTACACTTGCTGCACATTTTTACTGTACAGGTACATACATGTCTAGTGGCCTTATGGGCGTAGAGGTGTGGGTAAAATGCGGGGACTTAGGTGAGCTGCATTCTATATTACGATCCGCAACCCAAAGAGTCTCCTTCAGAGTTATTTATATTTTTGCTGTCTAATTTGTATTCTGGATAGATGTTGTATTTTATTTTTAACTCTCTAGTAAATGCTCATGCACTTGTGACACCGGGTTTTGGGAATGGTTATGAATTATTTAGAAATTTAGTTGCTAAAAATATTTATCACTTACTCTATGAGTTCTATCCTTACTATTTTATTAAAGAAATTTTGATTTCAAAAATACTAAAATGGGTAATTAAATTAAGTATGTATTGTCGGCTTGCCTGACAGCGGTGTCCGACGCCATCACGACCTTTAATGAATTTTTGGGTCGTGACAACATGGTATCAGAGCACTAGATTCACTTAAGTCTCACGAGTCATGAGCAAGTCTAGTAGAGTCTTGTGGATCGGTATAGAGACGTCTGTGCTTATCTTTGAGAGGCTATAGGGCTGTTAGGAGCACTTCCTTTCTTGATTCCTCTTCGTTCGATACGATTTCTTTGAGTCTTATGCCTTCGTTTCCTTCCTATTCAATCTTATGCGACGTGAAACGCTTGTTATAAATTGGGAATCGAGGAAGTTTAATGGTAGTACATATGTGGTGCTGGATATTTCTCCTTGCGCATTTGATTGAGTTATTGTCGTCACCTTGCGGAAGGCCGCTCTCTTGTTTCAACTCAGTATCAGTATTACCTAAGGTTTTGAGATTTGGCATTGATTGTTATGACAATTCGTGTGTTGCTATCGCGCAGTGTTCGTGTAATGGTTTGATGCTTGTGTATGTGCCATTGAATGACTTAAAAGTAGGTTTTACTCAGTGCATGATGCAGAGATTCAGTATTTTATTTTCGGCGGAGGAAAGAAAATCGGACTACAAATGCTCAGGTTTAGGTCGACGGGGTAACACGACTTGGTATTTTCGAGCGTGGTAGAATTTTCATCTATGATGTGTTGACGTCGTCCGTGATTGAATGTGTTAAGTTCGTCGGTGTTATGATCTCCTTTGATTTATCCTTTGGGGCAGGATATTGTGAAATGATGTCGGGAAAGCGGCTGTAAGAGACCGCGAGGTGCAGTAGTTCTAGACTGAAGTGGTGTTCCTAGTAGTGACGACTCCTGGAAGATGATCTTCCAGGAGGATTAAGGCTGGTAGCAATTTGCTAGTTCAGGTGTTACATAGATGGATTTTGATTTGATACAATATTTGGGCAGCGAAGGATGAGAAAGGATATGTGGGAGGTGTCTTGCGGTGGTTAAAATTCTAGAAGGCCAAGTGTGAGAAACAGAAGTCAAGTAGTTGCTTAATGGAGAGGGTTTGACCAAAATAAGAGAGTGGCAAGGTAGCATATGGGTTACGTGGTAGGATAATTACACGTCTGGAGGAAAGTTTGGAGTGATTTGGGATTCATGATGGATAGTGACTAGGTCTACAGACTTAATTTGGAATTTTGGTTGTTATACTAGGGAAGATTGGATGCGACAGAAATGAGTTTGCCTGATATGAAGGGGAATGCAACATGACTTCGGGTTGGGATGTATCGTCGCGCCTGTAGTTGATGTCAACAGGGAGTGAACGGACTTGTACAGCTGGTGAACGAGCACGAGCTCAGGATGGTTTATTGGTTTCGTGGTAATAGTACTTGGTGCAACATTGTTGGAGGATGTCAGCATGGAATTTCCACATGGGAGATATCTACCGTAAGCAGATTAGCGTTTGCGGGGTGTCAATGAAGCTTTTACGAAGAATCTTACTGACTATCCAGTAAGAGGACAAGTATGTGAATGTGGCTAGTGATTCAGAATATTCATGAAATGTTTAACATAAGGATTTCGAGGAATTTGGTGGGTCGATTATGCGAGATTGTGTCAATGGGGGATAAAGAGTCTTGGTGGGTTCCGGAGTTATGTAATTATAGCTTCAAGCTAAGTGGGAGAGCCCCCTCCCCCCCCCCCCATTTACAATTGGATTGCATGGTTGTCTATTTGT
>AWOL01S0010965.1:37313-54639 GCA_000715115.1 Nicotiana otophora | reverse complement strand
CCCCCCCCCAATCTACAATTGAATTGCATGATTGTCTATTTTTGAGGTTTCTGGTTATCGATGTATTGGTGAGTCATTTCAACTAAGGAAAGAAAACATCAGTGGTAATTTGAGCAAAGAATTTAGGGAATGTGTGCCATATTTGGCCTTATCGATTCATGTTCAAGCTTTGGGAAGACTCAGAGTCTATGTTGTGTGTTGATGTGATGTACAAGGAAGGTGATTCGGACGGGTGCTTCTTTGAGAGAGTGTTCAATTGCTAGCAGAGCCTTGGAGTTGATTATATTCGGAACCAGGTCAGAATGGGTGACTCTCAATAATGGTCCTAGTGGATTCAAAACATTAAAGTGCGGTTCCTAAGGAGTTCGAGTTTGTAGTATGGTTAAGTATCGTTCTTTTGCACCATATTATGAAAGGGACTTGGAGTATTCTACGTTATCTTCGGGTTGTGGTGTCGCATTGGAGAAATGAAAGAAAATGACTTCGGATTCATAAAGAAAATATCATAAAGTGTGTATTAGTTGAAGCCACAAATGTACGCACAAGGAGGGTATGAGATGGTTTGTGGGTTTTAAGACAATGTGGGCTCGTGAATTGCAGTCACTAGGGACGAGTACGGATTGAGCTCGATATAATTGGAATTGAGCTATTGTTATTTCTAAGGAAAATCTAGGGTGAATTTAGAAGCAGTTGGATTAGTTAGTAATGGTCGAATTGGCATGATGGTGGTAATGATCAACTCATTCAGCGTGTAAATATATACATGTGATTTGTGGCGGTACGTGCGAGGCTTGACGGCCGCCGTAATTGATTTTAATTGGAGGCATTCGAGTATTATGGCATGTTATATGTAGATGAATCCCATAAGAGTTATGGTGGTTTAGACCACTACTTGAGGAATTTATTTCCTGCGGTTATGGAAATTCAGTAGCGTGTTGCAATGGTTTTCCTGAATTGAGTTAAGCAAAAGATTGCTATATGATGAAGTGTTTGGTCTATTAGTGGTTCAAGAGTTATGATGAAATTCTTGTACCCCCGCGTATTGGCATGCTAAGTGCAGTGAGAGGTATGGAATTGGAAGTTGAGGATCGAGGTTGCGGTTCGGTTTTGACAAGAATGTCACAAGCTCGGACGAGCAGAAAAGGATTTAGAGTTTTAAAGCAAGCTGGTATTGTCTTCAGTGTTACCTGAGATCGGTGTCAAGTGTAATAGACTTTGTGTATTGACATGCAGATCCTTGATTCGCTTTTCAACATTTGTATGGTCGATGGTATGGATGTGCAGACTTGTGGTCTGGTACGAAAGGTCGTGGGAGCGTATTCCACAGAAAGATTATATAAGTATGACTTGTAGTCACTTAATTAATGAGAGATTGAGACCAGTACGGAGATTGTGGTACTATCACTAATTTGACAAATTATGCCCGAAGGGAGCTCTATTCAGTTGGTTGAGAATTGTGAAAGTTTGTTTTGAATTCGATGGTTGTTCTTGCGTATCATAGGAAAAGGGTCATTGTGGATCCTTGAGAGATTATTTACCCAAGCGTGGTATGATCAGAATCGGTTTGAGGTCCGTTGATGGGTCCAAATGTGGATGTGTACTATACACCAGCCTGGGTGTGTTCATTCAGCATAGCATTCCTTATGGAAGAATGTTCGGGTGTGGAATGTTAATTTCGTCGCCAGCTATTTCAGGTGATACTTTATTGTGCCATGTGGACTGTGAGATGGCTTGATTATCTGTACAATGTGTTGAGGTGTCGCACATCAGTGGTATTATGTGAGCAGGATGGCTCTCGAGATGCAAATCATATATCGCACCTTAGTTGTACTTGAGTTCTATAGCGTATGATGCTACCAGTCTCCCCAGGATTTGCATTGTGCACTTGGCATGCTTATGGTTGATATTCAGACATAAGTGAGTATAAGCATTACAGTTCGATATGTGTTTTCTTTAGATTATTAAGCATGGATCGGGTGGCATACCACCATGGGTATCGTATGTGAATTGAGTTGCATGCCAAAATAGCGTGATGTTGAGCACAGTTCCCTATATCTATTCCTATGTGTTTCGTCAGCATTTTCTGAGAAAGATTCATGACATTTTTTTTCTTTTCTTTTCAATTGTTAAATTAGTTACGTGGGTTGAGTATTTCTTTCCATAGTTCATTTTTCCTTATGTATCACATTCGAGTTTGTAGCATGTTGGCGCATTGTTGGCGTTATACGAGATCTTGGTCAGGGTTTGAGGTGGCTTATTTCCTGTGTTGTTTATACTGGGTGAGATGAGATTATTGGACCTGAAATCAATACAATCAGATTTATATAAGGTATATTAAAGAATAAATATCGTCATTCGGTTCAGAATGAGATAATGGTCCTTGTTAGAAGGAGAAACTCAATAATTTGTAGACTCGACAGTTGGTTATGAATTTCTACACATTTATTCCATCGTGGAAGCATTGCAAGAGTTGGAACAAGACTTATATGTATCATGAGATGTGTTGTGGACATCAAATTCATGGAATCTCGGCTATTGTTATCGGGGGGATGTTATTATGGGCATGTGAATGGTGCGGTGCATGATCTAAATTCAACAAAGATATGCAATCATGTATCGGTGCATCGTGTAGTGATTGATACAGTGTTCATAGGTTGGAAACATGCATGGTGGAGAATTCTGGATGTTAGAATTGGGCTCTAAGGCATATTTGCCTAAATAAAGGGGAGAATCTTCAGATTGGCTAAACCTAATGTGCCCAATTGGGTGTGGTAGCACGGGTAGGTGCACGAGGTGTTAAACAACGATTTTGGACAACTCCGGAACACTCCTTAGCACATTCGAGGATGAACGTATATTTAAGTGGGGAGAATGTAACGACCCAACCGATCATTTTGACGGTTAGAACCATGTTCCCCTAAATAAGTCTCCCCTTATGTGCTTTTACTAATTTATGACTTGCAGGGATGGTTGGTTCGGGACTTGCAAGTGTTCGGGTTGAAATCGGAGCACTTGGTTCTTTAGTTGGTTTTAAAAAGGGCGAGTTTGACTTTGGTCAACATTTTTAGAAAACGACATCGAAATCGGGATTTGAAGATTCCAACAGGTTCGTATGATGATTTTGGACTTAGGCCTATGTCCGGAACAAGTTTTGGATGAACCGGGAGTGTTTCGACGCTTATTATGGAAGTTGGCGTTTTGGAAGGATTTCATAAATTTGAGTTGAAGTGCATTTCAATGTTATCAATGTCCGTTTGGGATTTCGAGTTTAGGAATAGCTCTATATGGTAATTCTGGTATTGGGAGCGTGTCCGGATATGGATTTGGATATCCGTAGGTCACTTCGGCTTTAATTAGCGAAAGTTGGAAATTTGGATGATTTTGAGAAGTTTGACTGGGAGTGGACTTTTTGATATAGGGGTCAGATTCCGATTTTGGAAGTTGGAGTAGGTCTGTAATGTCGAACGTGACTTGTGTGCAGAATTTGAGGTCAATCGGACTTGATTTGATAGGTTTCGGCATCGAATATAGAAGTTTGAAGTTTTAAAGTTCATTATGCTTGAATTGGAGTGTGATTCATAGTTTTATCAGTGTTTGATGTGATTTGAAGGCTTGACTAAGTTCGTAATGTATTTTTGGACATGTTGGTATATTTGGTTAAGGTCCTGGGGGCCTCGGGTGAGTCCCATATCAAGTTTTGGACTTAAGGAATGGCTGAAGTGCAACAGTTCTGGTGTAATCGCACCTGAGCAAGTTTGACCGCAGGTGCGTGACCGCAGGAGCGAGGAAATGGTCATAAGTGCGGTTTTGGCGAAGCTAGGCAGCGACCGCAGATTCGAAGGGAAGTCCGCACCTGCGAGGTCACTGTTGCGGAGAGGGGTCGCAGGTGCGAGAAAGGGAGAGGAAGCCTAAGGGCGCAGGTGCGGAAGTTTACCCGCAGATGCGGGTGTTGATACCCAATGTTTTCCTCATATTTATACAATATATATATATATATATATATATATATATATATATATACTTTCAAAATAGTGCATACGCATCATGACTTGATTTATAAGCATACACAAGTATTTGCGTAATTTTCCATGATTTTTGAAGACTTTAAACTAATTTATTTTAGCATTTTATTGTATAAATATACAATAATTATCCTCCAAATTATTTTATGATGATTTAATCATCTAAACTTATCATTTATACCAATATGAGGTTTTAAATATTTGCAGTGCATTTCTTATAATTACATTTGCATTTTTAGGGCTAATTGCACATTTTTGCAATAATAGCCCATATTCATGTATAATTACATTATTTATGCAAATTAACTTTTTATATTTTTATAATGTTAAGTTTTTATTTTTAATCATTTTAGTACACAAAATAATATTTCTTTTATTTATTAATTACTTTTATAAATTATTTATTCATTAAATATTGGGTATTTAAATCCTAGCCTAAACACCCACCCATTTTCGGACCAATTGCTGGCCCAAATACCCCAGCCCAAACCGAATTAACCCAACCCCTAAACCCGGTCGCGACCTGTTTAACCACCCAACTCAAGACCCCCTTTAAATCATAGTCGTTGATCTGCGAGATCAACGACCCACATTACACCCTCCCCTTTAACTACCCAAACCCCTAACCCTAATGTCACTCCCCCTCATCCGCCGCCTCTGCATCCCCTCACCTCCCTTCTCTCTCAAGAACCCTAGCATCGCCTCCAATAAAATCTCTCTTAATCCCACTTATTATGGGATTCTATGGCTACTACTTATCATTTGCGGCCTCCTCCTGGTACTGGCCATCCTCCTATACTGCTTACCTAAACATGGCAAGAATATCTCATCAATATCGATCCAAAATCGGTTCAAATCTTTGATCTTTCTGCTATTTTGTCTATATTCATCCCCCGTTCTATTGTGAGTACGAATCTTTGGGTATTATCCGTTGATTTTTACTTACCCTAAAGCTAGGGTTTACATAATCGAACCAAAATTGGTTCAAATCTCTCATTTTAAGCGATGTTTCTGTCTATATTCATCTTATTTTGTGCAACATTTTTTAATTACTTTTTTTATATTCTGTCGATTTTTTGTACTTTCCCTAAAATTAAGGTTTTGAAATTTCTGTCTTTTCCTTACTAATTTTGATTGCATGTGGTGTTCTTTCCTTTCTAGTGTTTGATTGATAGTTTTTCATGTTTATATGTTCGATTTCTACACTATATAAACCCCTCCATTTTTCCCTTTGAAAAGGACACATGGAATTGCTATAATCTCACTAAAAATTTAAAGCTTCATTATGTTATTTCTTCATTATCTCGTTCTATACTTTGGTTCTTGGTCGGCTGAAAGCCAAGGTCACTAAATTCTGGGCTCTTGCTTCTCACTAATGTCTAGAACACTGCGGACGCTTTTTCTTTCTTGTATTTTCGTTTAACTGGTGAGTTACTGAACCTTTGTAATTTCGTTCCTATGTATCTGCTATTTGCATATGTCTTCACTTCTGAAGTTCATTAGTTTAATGAGTTTTTTGGGTTGTTTTGTGTGCGATTCTGTTTATTTTACTTCAAATTTTAGGTCTCTTTAATGTTTAACTTCATAATGTTAATAGCTCAAAGCATGTCTAAACTTGATTCGAGTAAATTAGATTATTTTCAATGTGCTACTACTGTTTGGAATCTTTGCATTTGTAAGCATCTCTGTGGTGTCTTATTCTGCTTTAGGCTATCAATCCTATTGTGTGAACATTCTTTACTTGCATAATTTGTATCCCTTTAGTCGACTAGTCAATTGTGTTCAAAGCATGAATGTTTACATATATTCTATGGCACAAGTCTATTCTGAACTTCTGTGGTTATATCTTGCTTATAGAGTATGTTTTAATCCTGTCAATCATGACTAGTTATTTATCAATATGTCCCTTTTAGCCTGGTTTTGCTCCCCTGATTCACCAGTAGTTGTAGTAATTTGTTTCCCCATCATGTCTAAATGTAGTTCTACCACCAAATTAGTGTGACTATTTCATAACACTAGGACTTATACTTAGTATAATTTGAACCTTTTCTTTTGTATTATGAGTTGTGTACAATACCTTTCATCAATCCTGCAAACTTGTTCTTCCCTTGACTTTGCTAATGTAGGATTGTTTATGCACTAGGTGTTGAACCTGTTTTCTAAATCTTTCCTAAGCTTGTCTTAAACTCTGTAACTTGTCCAACTATCTGCTATATATACAACTTGACTGTGTCTGTACCCCTTAGTTTTCTCTCTCAACCTTGGTTTACTTCACTTACTGCCTGGTCTCTTTTGAGTTCTTATTCTTAGCCAGCTGAAAGCCAATGCTGCTTAGGTTCTAATATTTGACCTCCCTAGTGTGAGCACTTCTCGGGGTCCAATTGAGACCCTTGTGAACTCTGACACACTAGGATTTTGTCCTTAGTCTTTCTCTGAATTTCCCCTATCAACCTCCCTAGTGTGAACACTGCCCTGGGTCCTTGAAGCTCCTGGGAACTCTGACACACTAAGGTCTTGATCCTATTTGTTGAACTCTGTTTTCTACCTACGGGGTGCATCAATTAGTTTATGGCTGCCTTATGCCAATGAAGATGTAATTTCTGGGTTGTTACGAACCATGAGAATGTAGGCTGAGCCCGGCTAGGTATATCTTTGGGCCTGCTGTAGGCTCACTATAGTTATTTTATTCTGTAATTTATGCCATTCATTGGGTATGTAATAATGTTGTAATAACAATTGGGGTATTAGTAGAATTGGGAGAAGGGGGTTTATCTTAATACTTACATTGAAATGGGTAGAAATCCTGCATATAAGTGTTTTACTTTGCTCAAATATGTTCTGCTATTGTGTGTGTTAGACGACCTGCCTATAGGTGTTTTCTTTGATCGAATATGTTCTGCTACTGTGTATGTTAGATAACCTGCCTATAGGTATTTAATTTATTTGACATAGTTTGCTTCCATATGCTAGAAACCATGCCTATAAGAAATTAAATGACCAATGTCTCAATGTGCATTACAGCATACTCATTAGGCGCTATAGGATTCTGTTAATTTACATGCTACCTAATCTACAATTTAAAAATCCTGCCTATTTATCTTAATTATTGATTATAGAAATCATTCCTATAGGATCTAAAATCAGTCTTAATTATTCTTGCCCGTTTCCTTTAAGTGCTAATGTTGAACTTTCAACACTGTTTTGTTGCCACTATTAGAAAGCATGCCTATAGGATCAAACTGAGTAATCCTGAGTATCTTCAATGGCTACCACTACCAACCACTGCATAAATCACCCCGATATCATGTCTATAGGTTTAATCACTTATAATCTGAAATCAGCAGGCAGACTGTGTAGTCGCTTAGAAATTGTATCCAAAATGGCATCTCGCTTTGAAACTGCCTGCACGCTTGAAATCCAGAATCGTATAGAAATAATGTCTATAGGATTTAATGTTTTTAACTCATCTCGGCTCTGAAACTGTCAAACGCCTAAATCGTTTGCGTGCATTTTTTGTCTAAGTGTGGAGGCTAACTTGAGCCCTTAATTGCCTTTATATGAAGTCCAACTTGCTTATGTATGTCGCCTAGTTTTATCACTTTGAGCAACCTAAGTTAAGTCTAGAACCACCTGAAATAGAGGTCCAAACGCCTCCTGGACCATAGGCACAGGACGGGTAGTGCACGCATAAGGCACGGTTTAGAATCAACTATTGTGCCTTAGGTAACAACTTAAAGATAGTAATCGGGTAGCAGGAGTTAATAGTATGTGCCAGCTAAATAATACGAGTAACACCCCATCTCAAGGGAGTTACGAAGTATTATTTATGATACACGGGGTGATCCTGTAGGCTAAAAACGTAAGATCCCCCCCCCCCCTAATCTTGTCTTAAAGTCAATTATTTGTGTTTGTTGGTAGACTTTTGATTACTCAAACTTCTTATTTTTTTCCTCTTACTATTTGACTAATTCATATAATTCAAGTTCGACCGGGACCTATAGTTGTGGACCTCGAAGAGTGCCTAACACCTTATCTTCGAGGTAATTTGAGCCCTTACCCGATCTTTGGTGACGCAAACTAGTTAAATCAGAGTTACTTGCAAATAGGTGCCCTAACACACCTCAAACCGGTTAGGTGGCGACTCTCTATTTTTTACGCCCTTTCCTTTAAAAGGGTTGTCCCGTGTCGAAACTCGATTTCGCGAGAAAAGAGGGGCGTGACAGTGGGCATCTGCGCATTGGAGACCACAGATGTGGAAATGGACTTGAAGTTCTAGATCGCAGAAGCAATGGGAAATCCGCAGAAGCGGAAGCGCAAATGTGGCCAAAGGATCCGCAGAAGCGAGAACTGGGCAAAACATAAGGGGATCGAACTTGGTCATTTCTTCATTTTCATTTCGGATTTTGGAGCTCGGTTTGGGTGATTTTGGAGAGGGAGTTTTCCACACAAGTTGGGGTAAGTGTTCTTGACTTCTTTGTAATTTTATTGCTTGAATTAATCTTCATTTTTGGTGTATGATTATCGAATCTTCAAGAGAAATCGAAGAAAATTATTATAAATTCATAACAATGAATTTTTGAGTTTTGAATGCCGATTCAGAGTCGGATTTGAGTAAAATTAGTATGGTTGAACTCGTAAGTGGATGGGTAGTCGGATTTTGTGAGTTTCGCCGGGTTACGAGATGTGATCCCCACTGCCAAAATTTCGAGCAGAATTGGAGATTAGTTAAAATTGATTAATCATGGGTATTATAACACATTTTGATTGGTTTGCACCTTGTTTGCATAGTTTTGGATCGACAAGCATCGGTTTGAGGTATTAAAATGGCGTTGGAGCCAGCTATGGAGCTTCAGAGCGAGGTAAGTCTCTTGTCTAACCTTGTAAGAGGAAATTTACCCCATAGGTGATTTAAACTAATGATTTTTGTTAATTGTGGGGGCTACATACGTACGAGGTGAAGAGCGTCCGTACGTAGCTACTATCTATGCTAAGGTCCGGGTAGTTTAGGACTCAAATCATGAATTACGTGTGTAAATTCTAGCTTTTATTTAATTAAATTATTTGGACTATATTGTGAATTGTTAGGAAAAGATAGTAAAAGATGAAAATCTTATATACTTAATTTATGTATAAATAAATTAATTGTTAAAAGAAATTGTGCATCCTCTCGTATTAATCCTATAATAAATATACTCTCATTCCGGAGGTACATAAGAAAATGTCCACCTTTCTTGTGGAGTGGGCCTAACGCCTCGGCAGTATAAATGCATCTATGGATCGCGCCGCACGTCCATCGGCAGTGTACACGACACTATAGATCGGGTCGTACGACCTCGGCAGAAATCGTGCCTAATAATAAATATTACATGATACTTTGATATTTTATTGCAACTTGTGAAGTTAATTAATAAAATTGGAAATTATCGCATTTGAAGGAATTTAATTATTTCTGTTGGTTAAAGAAAATTATTGTTAATACTATAAATCATGTTGATTTAGATATTGTTATTTTTATTTTATTTATTATTATTGACCCTTAGTGAGTGTCAAAGTCGACCTCTCGTCACTACCTCCTTGAGGTTAGGCTTGATACTTACTGGGTACACGTTATTTACGTACGCATGCTACACTTGCTGCACTTTTTATTGTGCATGTACAGATATGTCTAGCGACCTTGTGGGCGCAGAGGTGTGGGTAAAATGCGGGGACTTAGGTGAGTTGCATTCTATATTACGATCTGCAGCCCAGAGAGTCTCCTTCAGAGTTATTTATATTTTTTCTTTCTAATTTGTATTCTGGACAAATGTTACTTTTTATTTTTGATTCCCTAGTAAATGCGCATGCACTTGTGACACGGGTTTTGGGAATGGTTATGAATTTTTTAGAAATTTAGTTGCTAAAAATATTTATCACTTATTTTATGAGTTCTATATTTACTATTTCATTAATGAAATTTTGATTTCAAAAATACTAAAATGGGTAATTAAGTAAAGTATGTATTGTTGGCTTGCCTGACAGTGGTGCCCGATGCCATCACGACCTTTAATGGATTTTTAGGTCATGACAAACAAAATATGAACAATGATAATACAAGATCATATGAGTAAAATTAAAGGAAGGATTCATGTACACCCACCACTTTAACAATGAATTCTAAGATTTGGGTACAGGTCTAACGTGAGGTTCCAACAAGTTAGATAATTGCCTGGTACAAAAATGGCGTAGTATCTTTTCAACAGTACATCACGTGAAATACCCAAGAGCAACTAATCAACTTGAGAATTTAGATGCTTTATCTGCCCAAACCAATGATGTGTATCTTTACTAGGGGACCAAACCCCCACCCTTTATCTTAGTACTTGATTCCTAAAGAAGGAATTTCAACACTTTCTATGGAAACTTAGGTTGAGAGATAGGAAAGGGGAAAAGGAACTAAACCTGAGCCATTAAACATGCTAAAAGATGCCAGCACTTTTTGCCTTTAAAACAAACACCTAGGATTATGCTATGGGGACTCATTGGGGGGGATAAAATATAGGCCAAAAAACATGCCGATAGATGCAAAATGACCAGAGGTAAGATAATGTAGCCACACATAAAGATTCAAGTGATTAATCAATGGGGTTCAAACATATATACATTTCTCACAACATAAGATGAAGAATATGTCATATGTCTACCCTTTTTATTTTCTGTTTTATATTAAAACGAGACAAAAAGAAAAACTCATAGAAAAGAAAATATATATTTGGTTTGGTTTAATTTAGTGATTCTTTTAAGTAATCGAGAGAGCTTTTTGAATTTTTTATTAAACCAAGTTATAATAATATTTGTGAGACGTTTTCCTAAAGACTAATCTATTAACATGTTCTTGCATATCTTCACATTACTTCATATTAGTTTATTTTATAGAGTTCAGATTTAATCGAGGGAGGAATCTTGACCTTATGTTTAAGCTGATTATAGACTGAATTCGTGAGAATCATTAGAACATTAGAAGTGAATTTAAATCCCGAATAACTATCTTACACGTCATGGCCCTTATTTCTCATATTATTTACAAACCGTTTTAGTTCAACTCTCATTCTCTGTGATTAGGTCTAATTGTTATTAGTCTTAATTTAGTAAATTGTTGTGGTAATCACTCCAATTCAAGCATTGATCATCCTGAATAGCAGAAAATCATAAGTTATTTGAACATTGTTTAAATTCAATTCCTGTGGAAACGATAATTTTACTATACTATCTTTGGCTAGCAAGAAATGATTTCGTGTTGTGTTTTGCGCTCGTCAAATTTTGAATGTTAGGCAGCCCTATCACCAAGTCCTTGGAGACTAGTTTGTTGAGTTGTCTTAGACTGGCATGTCCAAGCCTCTTGTGCTAAAGGAGGGGATCATTATCCAACACACTTAAGCAAGTGAGTTCATTTTCTGAAAGTGTGGACAGATTCACAACATATATGTTGTTCACTCTTTTTCCCTGCAAATCTATCTTGTCACTAGTATGATTAATCACAAGGCATTTTGTGGAGGTGAATGTTACCATGTTACCTCTATCACGCAATTATGATACGCTTATTAGACTGTACTTCAGTTTATCTATCAAGTAGACGTTCTCAATAGAGTGAAAATCAGTCTTACCTACTTTTTCAACCCCAATGATCTCACCTTTCTTCCCATTTCCAAAGGAGACATTACCTCATTTAAGGTCCTTAAGTGAAAGGAACTGGTTCTTGCTTCCTGTCATGTGCTTTGAGCAACCACTATCCATGTACCATATTTGGTTGCTCCCCTTCACTTGGACCTACAAAAGGAAATCAGGGGTTAGTCTTAGGAACCCAAACTAGTTTGGTTCCCTTTCTATAGGCAAAAGGATGAATCAAATTCTTTTTAACCCAACTTGGTAGACTATTCTTCCCTTGAACAAATTCTTTATTCTTTTGACTTGCATTTTCTTTTACTGTGCATTCACTTTTATAGTGACCTGTTTTACCACAGTGTGTGCAAATCTTGTTCTCACGAAATGGAGAAACTTGCTTTTGGGATCCCACTTAGGTGTCAGGTTCCCAAAGCCAAGTTCTTTTCAGTTGCTACAATGGTGTTCTTGTAGCCATAAAAGTGCATCGGAGGACTTGTTCCATTTACAAGTCCTGTCTATCCCATGCTTGACTTTGCTTAGATTCTCCTTTATGATTATTACCTACTCTTCCCCTTTGTACAACTCATCTTTCATTTTGCCTATATTTTCTTCTAAAGTGAGTTGTGTGTGATCAGCTGTCTTTTTACCTGTTCCTAATTTCAATTTTAGATTTACGCATGAACATGGTTATTCAACAAAGTATTTTGACTTACAGTTTCACTAACTCTAAGTTCCAAATTGTTTGCACAGCATTTCTTTAGACAATAATTTAATCTTGTCTTTGAGATGAATTACACTTACCTCAGTTTCTTCATCAGATTCTTCTATGGACATAAATGCTTGTTCATCCTCATCATCATCATCTGAGCTTTCATCTGAGTTCTCTCCCCCAAGCAGTGGTGATTAGTCTTTTCACATTTGTAGCAGCTATCATTAGTTTGCTTATTAGGAGCTTTTTGACTTGCTATAACTTTCACTTCTTGAAGAACCCTTTCCTTTCCTCGGGTACTTCTTGAAATCCTTGGTGATCATAGTTATTTTATCATCTTCCATATCAGAACCTTCAGTGATTCCGAATGCCTAGCTCCTTTCTTTCTTAGACACATCCATCTTCATGGTTTGTCTCGTAAGTTCATAAATAGTAAGATTTCCAATTAATTCATCCAGTGGGAGAGTGGCAATATTCTTTGATTTCGGGATGACGGTGATTTTGCTCTCCCAAGTGATAGGCAAAATCCTAGTCAATATCTTCCCGACTCTATCTTCTTCAGGAATAATCCTTCCAAGAGATTTTAGCTCATTTGTCAGTGTAGTGAACCTTGTGTACATTTCTTAAATGGTTTCTCCTTCCTTCATAGCAAAGTTCTCTGTCACAACCCGAAATTCCCACCTTCAGGATCGTGATGGCGCCAAACATTTCACTTGCTAGGCAAGCCAACGTTAAAATAATCTTCACTATTTTTAAGCAAATTTAATTAAAAAGAAGTCAATTACTAAAATAAAGTGCGGAAGGCCATAAATACCGAATTATCAAAATACATCCCTGAATCTGGTGTCACGCGTGCACGAGTTACTAGAATAATACAAATAAAGGTTTGAATAAATTTCAAGTTGTTTGAAAGATAATACACAGCTAAGATAAGATAGAAGGGGATTTCAGAACTACGAACGTTGTGTAGTTATACCTCAAGTCTCCTCTGAGTAGCTGAATCCGAGCATGTCTATGGTACGCTACTAGGACCAACTGCAAAATCTGCACAAGAGGTGCAGAGTGTAGTATGAGTACAACCGATCCCATGTACTCCATAAGTGTCGAGCTTAACCTCGCCGAAGTATTGATGAGGCTACGACAGGACACGTACGTAAACAACTTATACAAGTATATACAAATACGAAGCAACGATAAAACAATAAATAACACTTTATAAATTTGGGAGGGAACATGCGAAGGGGATTGATATGATAATTTCAGTAGGAGAATTATCACTTAGCAGACAAATAATTCCTCAACAATAAAATGAGCAACTAATGATATGAAAATGGCACGGCATCACCCTTCGTGCTTTTACTCACATTTGACACGGCATCACCCTTCATGCTTTTACACTCTCTGAAAATGACACGGCATCACCCTTCGTGCTTTTACACTCACCAATGGAATGGCAACACCCTTCGTGCTTTTACACTCTTCCTTACCATGAAAATGATATTATAGATAATGAAAATGGCACGGCATCACCCTTCGCGCTTTTACACTCTTTCTTACCATGAAAATAATAATATAATTTTGGAAGAGTATTTAAATGCGGGGATATACATTATTAATTATTTCAATACTAGAATACCGACTTCACCTTCCAAAATATTCAACAATAATTAAATGAATAATAATTTCACGAATAATGATCAAATAATTAATAATAAACTTAATCAGGAATATCTAAATTAAATAGGCAATTATTCACAATAAACAAATTCCACACGCATGCTTTGACTTAACCACAACGCATAAGTACTCATAACCTAACATATACGTTGTACCCGCATATTAAATCACGTAGCAAATAGACAAATAAGTCATACTCTCTCAAGTCAATGTTAACCACGACACTTACCTCGCTTTGCAACCAAATTCAAGATTCCAATAAACCTTTGCCTCGCGAATTCGTGTCTAAAATCCTCAAATATAGTCATAAACAATTCAATATACTCAATACAAATCGTAGGAATTAATTCCATATGAATTTACTAATTTTCCGGATTAAAATCTAAAATTCATCTAAAAACTCAACAATGGGGCCCACGTCTCGAATATCGAAAAACCTTACGAAATCTGAACACCCGTTCCGAGATGAGTCCAACCATACAAAAATTATCAAATTCTGATGTCAAATGGACCTTCAAATCTTAATTTTTGCGTTTTTGGAAAGTTTTACAAAAATTCCAATTTCTTCCATCTAAATCTGAAATAAATGATGAATATAGACATGGATTTATGAAATATAATAACTTTTGGTTATATAACACTTACCCAATTCAAAGTCGTGAAAAATCCCTTTAAAATCGCCTAAATTTGAAACTCAAAACTCAAAAATGAGTAAAAATGGCTAACTCCCGATTTTTAAGCATTTTGTCCAGCATTTTCGCATTTGCGAGCTCGCATTTGCGGGATCACATTTGCGAGAAAAATCTCGCATCTGCGAAATGGCTTGCCCAGCGTGTGTCCACATCTGCGGAACTTGAGTCGCACTTACGGCTGCGCAGAAGCGCATGAAGGAGCCGCAGAAGCGATGCCTTCCGCATTTGCGAAGGCCGAACCGTAGAAGCGGTGCCGCACCTACGCTCCAAAAGTCGCAGGTGCGAAACACCAGAACCAGAACTGGTAGTTTTTGCAAAAATGATACGAAACATGTCTGAAACTCATCCGAGCCATTCGGGACCTCGTCCAATAATCCCAACAAGTCTCGTAACATAATATGGACTTACTCGGGGTCTCAAATCACATCAAACAACATCGAAATTACAATTCACACCTCGATTCGAACTTAAGAGTTTCAAACTTTTTCATTTACCAAAACTTATGCCGAAACATGTTAACAGCAACAACAACAATAACAACAACCCAGTATAATCCCACTAGTGAGGTCTGGGGAGGGTAGTGTGTGCGCAGACCTTACCCCTACCCTGGGTAGAGAGGGTGTTTCCGATAGACCCTCGGCTCCCTCCCTCCAAGAACTTTCCACGTTGCTCTTGGGGTGACTCAAACTCACAACCTCTTGGTTGGAAGTGGAGGGTGCTAACTACTAGAGCAATCCACTCAAGTCTTTTCCACTTAAATATCATATTCTTGTTGATATTGATTGTATCAAATATAGATAATCTTCTATCGGGGGTAATATTTATCCATAACGGAGTACCGAAAGGATAAACTTCTTCAGGAGGCTTATTTCTAATAGAGTACTAATTAGATAAATATATTTACGGCGGAGTCCCATATGGATAAGCTTCTTCAAGAAACTTATTTATAACGGAGTATTAAATGAACATCCATAATATAATAGGCTTATTTCCAATAGAGTACTAAATAGATAAACATATTTACGGCGGAGTCCCATATGGATAGGTTTCTTCAGGAAGCTTATTTATAACGGAGTATTAAATGAACATCCATAATAAAATATATTTATGACACTTTTTGCATATTGTCATTCTTACTCCTAGATAGGAGGAGATCACCACCAATCCAAGGTTTGATTTTGATACATAATATTATACCTGTTAATCGGTCCGGGCTGACCCGTTTACGACTCGGTTCAGCTCGGGTCAGCCCGGTACTGTAGTGTGGGGGGCGGGTTGAGACGGGTTGGGCGGGGAGCGGGTTTCAAATGAACAATTTTTTGATATCGGTGCACCGGAACCCGCTAAGCCCGTTAACCCGTTAACGAGTTTTTAACGGGCTATAGCCCGGTTCAGCCCGTTTTTTAACGATTTTGTTTTTTTGGACCTTTGCCAACAGTCAAATTAAAATATTATAAATTATCCTACTATTGCAAATGGTTTAGGTCATATTGCTGAAATTTCTTTTTTACTATATAATTTGAAGAAGATATAAGGACATACTTCTGTTGTTGAATCTATGCTAGATAAGTTTAAAAAATATTTCTACCTAATTCCCCCTATTTACCTAATTTGTGCTATTTTAAACCCTTCTATCAAAATGGTTACTTGTCGCCAATTAATCACTGCTTTATATTCTTACATGCATATTGGACCAACTAAAACTCCTGATATTGACATTTGTATTTCTGATCTACACAAACATTTAGAAACATTATATAATTATTATGCTAACATTGTTGATGCTTCTTCTGTTGTAGATGCAAATATTCCTTCTTCTGTAGCAACGCTTTGGAAATTCTAGTGTGATTCAGAGATTGGATAAGATCAGAACGGCGAAATCAAGGGCGTGACGAGGTAGATGAAGCGGAGGACCAAGAAATTGGAGATATAATGGTTTATGGTTCTGATTCAACCAATGCCGGAAACCAAGAACCCCATGTTGACATGGATGAACTTACAAAAATGATGCAAAGCATGTGATGTACTATTTCTTTATTTTATAATTGTTGTAAACTTTTAATTTGCAAGTTCAAAAATAACAAAATCAAAAAAGAACTTGCAAATTAATTTGAAGTATTATATATTATTCAATAAAAATATCAAATGAAAGTCTTCGGAGCTTGATCCTTACATATTGCCTATTGGCCTTATTAAATAATTTTTTGTAGCCACTTACTTTCAAATTTTAATTTTAAAATTATAAAATTTAAATTTCAAATTTAAAACTTTAAACTTCAAAGTTTAATTCTAAACCTTAAAAGTTTGCAAATACTTAAGTATCAATAACATTGAATAAGAAAAATAAAATTTACTTTAAAAAACAAATTGCACGGCCGGCTAACAGACCTCTAAGCCCGAACCCGGACGGACAAAAAAAACCCGAAAAAGTACAGCCCGCTACCAGCCCACAACGTTAAACGGACGGGCTGATTTTTTTGTGTCCAGCCTGTCCCAGCCGGCCCGTTAAACACCCATACTTAATATCCTACTAAGATTTTGATCTTTTGCGAATTGCCAATGGTCAATTTTCATATATATATATATAT
>AWOL01S0010965.1:18052-36493 GCA_000715115.1 Nicotiana otophora | reverse complement strand
AACTTACAAAAATGAGGCAAAGCATGTGATGTACTATTTCTTTTTTTTTTTAATAATTGTTGCAAACTTTTAATTTGCAAGTTCAAAAATAACAAAATCAAAAAAGAACTTGCAAATTAATTTGAAGTATTATATATTATTCAATAAAAATATCAAATGAAAGTCTTCGGAGCTTGATCCTTACATATTGCCTATTGGCCTTATTAAATAATTTTTTGTAGCCACTTACTTTCAAATTTCAATTTTAAAATTATAAAATTCAAAATTCAAATTTAAAACTTTAAACTTCAAAGTTTAATTCTAAGCCTTCAAAGTTTGCAAACACTTAAGTATCAATAACATTGAATAAGAAAAATAAAATTTACTTTAAAAAAAAAATGCACGGCCCGCTAACAGACCTCTAAGCCCGAACCCGGACGGACAAAAAACAATCCAACAAAGTACAGCCCACTAACTCAGCCCGCTAATAGCCCGCAATGTTAAACGAACGGGCTGGTTTTTTTGTGTCCAGCATGTCTCAGCCCGCCTGTTAAACACCCATACTTAATATCCTACTAAGATTTTGATCTTTTGCGAATTGTTAATGGTCAATTTTTATATATATAGCTTTATTATAGCGTAGGAAGAACCCGTTTGGATTGATTTTAAAAAGTGTTTTTTTAGCAGAAATAGTTTTTTAGCGAATAAGTAATAAGTTGGTGTATTGCTTTTGACTTTTTTTAAATAGTTTTAACTTATTTTAAGTATTTTTTGAGTTTGCCTAATATTTTTAAAAGTTAAAAAGAACTTAAAAGCTGATTTGACTAGATTAAACGCTCGTCCAAACACCTCGAAGCCCGAAGCAGTAATTGAACAATGTGATTCTGTATGATCCGTTCGTCATTTATTGCAAGGCTAATCGTTTCACATGATTATCTTGTAACTTCAAAACTTTTTGACAAGCAACAATGAGGTTTCGTAAGTGGCCTAAAGTCGTCTAATTTGAATAATTAGTACTTTATAAAATAATAATAATAATAATAATAATAATAAAATAATAATATATTATTATTATTATTATTATTATTATTTATTTCCTTGTTATAAAATGCTTTATCTTGACTCATTGGACATATTAAAATGACTTTTTCCCGAAACATACGTTTTGAAAATGAAATGTATAAATTGATAAATGTTTCAAAATAAAGATCAATTATAAAAACTTAACAGAAGTATTTGTTTTTATGAACGAGTAAATAAGCTTTATATCAAGTGAATACAATCGTTCTGAGAAATATCAAATATTTTATTATTAGACATCTTAAAATACATATTGCTTTGTTAAAATATTGTGATTTTATAATTAAGTGATGAAAAAAATATAATTAATTAACTAAAATATAATATCCAAACAAACAACTCTTAATTAGGAACGGGAGTAGTTTTAAAGAAGAAATAGGAGCAACAAAATATGAACAATGATAATACAAGATCATATGAGTAAAATTAAAGGAAGGATTCATGTACACCCACCACTTTAACAATGAATTCTAAGATTTGGGTACAGGTCTAACGTGAGGTTCCAACAAGTTAGATAATTGCCTGGTACAAAAATGGCGTAGTATCTTTTCAACAGTATATCACGTGAAATACCCAAAAGCAACTAATCAACTTGAGAATTTAGATGCTATATCTGCCCAAACCAATGATGTGTATTTTTACCAGGGGACCAAACCCCCGCCCTTTATCTTAGTTCTTGATTCCTAAAGAAGGGATTTCAACACTTTCTATGGAAACTTAGGTTGAGAGATAGGAAAGGGAAAAAGGAACTAAACCTGAGCCATTAAACATGCTGAAAGATGGCAGTACTTTTTGCCTTTAAAACAAACACCGAGGATTATGCTATGGGGACTAATTGAGGGAATAAAATATAGGCCAGAAAACATGCCGAGAGATGCAAAATGACCATAGGTAAGATAATGTAGCCACACATAAAGATTCAATTGATTAATCAATGGGGTTCAAACATATATACATTTCTCACAGCATTTACAAACTCTTTATAAACCTTAGGATTACCTCTAATCTCATTGTAGCAACCAACCTCTAACTGTTGCGACAACTTCAAGTTAACTCTAATTTGAATACAATACTCACAGTACCTAGTATAGTTGCTTCTAGATAAAGTTAGAAGATACAACTTGAAATACCTGCTACAATGAAACTAGAATAAAAGACAGACACTTGGAACTAGTTATTCTATCTGGTTCATGTAGCTTTAGGTTCGCACACTTGAATCACACAAGAGTTATTTGCAAAATGCCTTGCTATTTTGCTCTCAACCCACGTTTAACTTTAGCGTTTGTGCGTCACTGTAAAATGAGAATATCCTGCAATATATAGAGTTATTAGAAAAGGAAAAAACTAGAGTTCCAATGTTATACTCTTCCTTGGTGGAAGAGTTCTAGTTATCTTAAACTTCGAACTCCTCCATTATCTAGGATAGAGTTCTCTCGAGTAAGGAGCCCTTCTCCTTATCACTTATGCATCATTTTCGGTCAGGAGATATCTGATATAACCACTTAAGCTTATCTCATTCACGTACATGCCTTGCGCTTGAATCTGCCCATGTCTGTGTACACTGTGTATGGACATGGTTCATGCTTGAGTTCCTTTGTGAATCATCAAAACAAACTTCACTTGGGCCAATAACTTCCCTCTTTTCGATGATGACAAACTCTGTATTTTTTATAAGCATAAGACCCTGTTTCAACTCAGCTCAACATAAACACAAAGTTAGAATATTTTCCATTTAAAGTCACAAATCATCAAGGACCAGGTTCATTAGGTTATAAACATCACAATCCAAAGTAAAAAGAACAACCTATCTTCCCCCTTTTGGCATCATCGGAAAATTGCATAATTATGTTAGATAGCCAGATTTTAATAAACATTACTCATGGCCACTAGGGCTACTTCAAATGCAATCATGGAGTCAAGCATCATATAGCAATCTAATGATATTAGCTATCTAAGAAGCATCAACAAACAGTTAGAGCACAAAATCAATTGATTAACATTGATACTAGTCATCCACAAAGCATACAGAAAAATAAAGCTACTGGATCATAAGCAAAAATAACAAAAAGAAATCTCATCTGCATTTTGTCTAACTAGGCTTGGAAGGTTTCAAGGCTGGGAAGGACCCGGTTCTTAGTTTCTGAATTGAAGTAGTTTTAGCATATCATGAAAAATGCCATCATTTTTCTCCTTCTCATTTGCAAGCTCATCCTTGAGAGTATCCCTTTCAATTTCTACTTCAGCTAGCCTCTTTTACAGCCTCTCAATCTCAACATCATTAGCCCCACTCTCCTGCACCAAAGCTCGCACTTTGTTGTTCACAAGTACCTTCTTGGATGAAACAGGTTCTTTGGGAGTGGTGTGGATTTCATAGTCACGTGCAGTCAAAATGTTTGCCCCAAAGTGGTCCTTGTTTGTACCAACTTCCCATTTTTTGATGGGTACCTTGAAATATACAAGTACAGCCGTGAGAATGAAACCATAGGGTATGGCATGAATTTTGGTGCCAGTCAGAACCCTATTAAGAAGTTGGATGATAAATCCAGGCCAGTTGTTTTGTCTTCCACTATCCAGACTTTCCATAAGGATTAGGTCCATAAATGTGTCAATATGCCTTCTTTCTTGCCTGGACTGCACAACCTTGTTAACGAATTCAAACAGCACTTTGTGGGGTGGCTTTATCTCACTTTTGTATATAGCCTTGGGCTGAAGCTCTTCTTCATTGTCACCAAACTTCCTTGTAATGGTAAGTGATGTGGGGAGGTTTTCTAGGCTTGGCCATTTTTACTTCTTGTAGTCATTGTACCCTTCAGCAGGTTCTCCCAAAATTTTTCCCAATTCCTTGTCTTCAAAGCTCACTGTCACCTCCTTTACCAAACTGGTGACTCTGCCACTCTTGATCTCACAGTTTTACATAAACTCTATAATCTCAGTTCTGGCAAGCTTTCCATCGATCTGAAGGACCATGTCCTTCCAACCCTAAAGTTGTAGTTTTTCCAGCAGCATCATCATGCCTTCCTCATCCAAGTCCCTGAAGAGTCTACCTTTCAGGATGGTTCTTTTCCCAAACTTAACCATCTTGTCCTTCTCTACATTAGATTCATCATCTTCACTCTCTTCTTCCTCCACTACTTTCACTTTTCTAGACTTCAAAGTTAGACCTGGTTCTCTTTGCCAAGTTAGAAGGCTCTGCTGATTTTAATTTCAAAGAAGAATTCTTTGTGGAAGTCTTGTTTTTCTTTGCTTTTGAAGTCACACCCTCTACCTCTTCTGCCTCCTCTTTATCATGAAGGACTAGGTACATCTCCTCAATTTTAACTACATCAACAAGCTCACTCACCTTCTTTTTTGCCTTTGCAGCAGCTTTTCTTTTACTTTCTTTCAAGGCCTTATCAAGTTCAGCCTAACTCTGCTTCTTCTGACTCCTTGTAGCTCTTCCTCTTGTAGGAAGAGTCACTATAGGGATAGAAGAGGTAGCCTTTCTTTTCTTGTTTTCCCTCGCAGTGCTAGGAATATTAACTCCTGGACTCTTTTTCCTTTCAGGATTGTAACTGTCAGACACTCTTCTCAATAGGTCTTCGAGGGGTTCCTGCATAGATGGAACAAGTTTTTGGAACCTCTTCCTCAACCTAACCAACCCCTCAGCAACTTCTCCAGACCCACTTCCCCATTTTTCTCCCACACTTTCTTCTTCTCCAGCAAATTCTTCACTCCATACTACCATAGCTCATGTTTCTTCAGTCAAACCAATAGGAGTGGGTGAAGATTCAGCCACTCCTTGTTCGATTCCCCTCACACCGCCTTGAGCACCCTCACTCTCCTTTTTCTTTTCTCTTTTTATTTTTACCACCAATTTTCTTTGACTCGGTGGTCTCTACCCCAGCCACAGTTCCTACCAGAACAAATCTATTTTCCAGATTTGCAGCAACCTCATAGATTACATCAGATATAAATTTAGGGCCAGATGTTACCTGCTCTGTTTCAAAAGAAATAAATTTTTCCCCCCTCAATTGCAGACTTGAAAGAATCTTAGGATTTTTTGGGTTCATCTGCCTGACTTGCCTTCAGTTGCTCGTTGATTTTCTTGATTTGTTCTCCTCCAGAGACTACTTTACGAGAAAGCATCTTGAATCTTCCTTTCTTATAGATAGGTGTGGTTAAGGGTGTGGTTGAAGGTGTGGATGTGGATTCTTTGGGTGGTGATGAGGTATTTCCAGATACGTTAGCCATTGATGGTTAGAGGGTGAGAGAAGATGAGATATGTGTGTGTTTTGAAGATGAGAGAAGATAGAGAGAATTGTTTGGCGGCTGAAAATTTAAAAGTGAAGAAACAACTAAGGCCTAATCAATATAAAGAGGAAGAGTTTAATTGGGTAACAATAGCTTTTTCAGAAGCTCAGAAGTCTAATCAAACTGGGAGTCAGTTTGAAAAGACGTTGAAGACTCTCCCTAGAATCTAGGCACTTATTTGCATTTTGGGACTCTATTTGGATGAAACTGGTTCATTTCGTAACAGATAAGCTCAAGGGGGTTAAGATTAAATGAGACTCTCCTTTTGATCATAATCCAAATATAATTATTTTAAAATATGCAGAATGGAGAGTACGTACCATGTAATCTTGTTGAACCAGGTTCTTCACTGAGAAATCTCTTGTGTAAGTCAGAATTTTCCAAAAAAAATAAAGATAATATCATTAGAGATTAATGAGACATTTTAGCACATGGAAGAAGAGTATACTAATAAAAGTATGAGACTGAGCAAAATCTAATCTAATTATGTACAAAATTCACATATTTTGTAACTAATATTTTGAGTTAGAATTGGTTCCTTTTAGATGATATTAATCATCCTTAATGCTAACATGTTCCTTTCAAAGTGATCTCTACTGAGAGATTTTGTGAAGATGTCATCTATTTGCTTGTCAGTAGCACAAAATTCCACAGTGATCAAACCCTTTTCATAGTTGTCCCTCAAAAAGTGATACCTAATATATATGTGCTTAGTTCTTTTGTGATGAATTGGGTTCTTGGTCATACTAATTGCACTGATGTTATCAATAATGATGGGGATACAACTTACATCAACTCCAAAGTCCATTAATTGTTGTTTGATCCACAACAGTTGAGCACAACATGAGGCAACAACAATATACTCATCTTCAACAGTAGATAAGGCCACAAAATTTTATTTTTTGGTGGCCCCAAGACACAAGACATGAGCCAAGAAAGTGTGCCATACCTGAGGTGCTCTTTTTATCCACAACAAAACCTGCATAATCAGCATCAGCATATCCCACTAAGTTAAAATTACTACCTTTTGGATACCATAGACAAAGGTCAGTGATGCCTTTTAGGTATCTCAAGATCCTTTTGACAGCCGTCAAGTGAGACTCCTTTGGATTTTTCTGAAATCTAGCACAAAGACCTACACTGAAAAAAAAAATATTAGGCCTGCTAGCAGTGAGATACAACAAAGAGACAATCATTCCCCTATACAACTTCTGATCAACAGATGAACCGGGTTAATCTACATCCAATTTTGTGGTTGTTGCTATAGGAGTGTCAATTTCTTTGAAATCTTCCATTTAAAACCTTTTAAGCAACTCTTCACATATTTTTGTTGATGGATCATAGTTCTATTTGAATTTTATTTAACTTGTAAGCCTAAAAAGAAATTAAGCTCACACATCATATTCATTTTAAATTCACTCCCCATAAGTTTAGCAAATTCTTTACTTAACTTATCAGCAGTTGCTCCAAATATTATATCATCAACATATATCTCAGCTACCAAGAGATCTTTACCTTCTTCTTTCAAGAATAAAGTATTGTCAATTTTACCTCTCTTGTACCCATGCTCAAGCAAGAATTTCGATAATCTTTCATATCATGCTCTTGGAGCCTTCTTGAGCCCATAAAGTGCTTTGTCAAGCTTATACACATGATCAGGACATTTTTGCTTTCAAAGCCCAGAGGTTGCTTGACAAACACTTCTTTCTTTAGATAGCCATTGAGGAAGGCACTATTGATATCCATTTGATGGAGAGTGAATTCCATATAAGCAATAAAGGCTATGAGGAGTCTAATTACCTCCAATCTTGCAACTGGAGCAAAGGTCTCATCTTAATCTATGCCCTCCTCTTGACTATATCCTTAAACCACCAATATTTTCTTATTCCTTGTAATTGTTCCATATTCGTCAAGTTTGTTTCTGAAGACCCATTTTGTGCCAATTACTGATCTGTCCTTGGGTCTTGGTACTAGATTCCAAACTTGACTTCTCTCAAATTGGTTGAGTTCATCTTGCATTGCATTCCCCCAGTCTGCATCCTGGAAAGCCCCAGTAATATTTTTAGGTTCAATAAGAGATAAAAAAGCATCAAAAACACAAAGATTTTTTAAAGAAGATCTGGTTTTGATTCTAGAGGTTGGATCCGTAATTATGTTCTCAATGTGATAAGAACTTTGATACTTGTAAGGTTTCACAACCAATTGGTTTCCCTTAGATGTTCCTTTAATGTTTTGTTGTTGAGGAACAGGTCCATGTTTAGGTTCCATCGAGGTTTAAGGATCAGTTCCTCTTTGTTCAGTTCCCCATGTCATGTTGCCCTGGTGGAAGGACCTATTCCATCATATGTTCCTTACTCAGGTGCAACTTCAGTCTGGGTTGTGGTTTTATTTGAGTTTCTTACCAGCCCAATTTCTTCATCATCATGTTCCTGCCTCTACGAAAGAATGTTAGTTTTATCAAAAACCACATGTAAACTTTCTTCTACACACATAGTTCTTTTCTTATAAATCTTATAAGCTTTACTATGTGAAGAATATCCCAAGAATACTCCTTCATCACTTCTGTGATCAAACTTACCTAGGGAGTCTTTACCATTATTGTGTGCAAAGCACTTGCATCCAAATATCCTAAGATGAGATATATTTGGCTTTCTCCCTTTAAGTAACTCATAGGGAGTCTTCTCAACAAGAGGTCTAGTCATGCACCTATTTATGATGTAGCAAGCAGTGTTCACAGCTTCTTCCCATAAACTAAGGGGCAGTTTACTAGAAAGAAGCATAGTCCTAGCCATTTCTTCCAATGTCCTATTCTTTCTTTCAACTACTTCATTTTGTTGTGGAGTCCTAGGGGCAGAAAATTATGATTTATGCCATGCTCATCACAAAATTCAGCAAATTTAGCATTCTTAAATTCAGTACCATGATCATGCTTAATTGATGCAGGTTGATTACCTAGTTGTTTCTGAGTTTTTCTAACAAAAGAAGTGAACATATCAAATGCTTCATCTTTAGATATTAAAAATAATGTCCAAGTAAACCTAGAATAATCATCAACAAGCACTGTAATATATCTCTTACCACCTTTGCTCAATGTTCTCATTGGTCCACAAAGATCCATATGGACAAGTTCCATCGTCCTGGTGGTGCTCACCACTTTCTTGCTTTTGAAAGAGGTTCTTACCTGCTTTCCCATTGCACAAGCCTCATAAACGTTATCTTCCTTGAACTTAATGATAGTGATGGTAGGCTAGAAATACAGGTTTTTGGCTACTTTACACCTATTATTTGCTACACTTTAATTGTATTTGAGCTAAACTATGGATAATTTATACTCATTATGTATTTCTATTGTGTAGGTTGAGAATCGAACTAAGACACACCTTCGGAGTAAAAATGGATTAAACAGAACCTTGAAGTCTGAGTAGAGGTTTGAGAGTTAAGCTGGAATCGAGTTCGAGGATCGAGGAACGATTATGTGTGGGGAAAATGAAGAAAAATGTTCAAAGGCCAATGGCCTAATAATAGACGTTAGGCAGATCATGCCTTTGGAAAGAAAATGCAATTAAATGCCGTGTTTATGCCTGCCAAATTATCCAATGAAGTAGTTTTATCATATGAGATAAACGAAAGAGGCATAAGAAGAATTACAATTGTTCTAACGCCTCACAATGCAACGCGGCAATGAAGACAGCAGCAAAAATCAACTTAACCAAGATTCTGAACTTCCCCACGTACACGTCGCATGAGGAATCGGGGGGCACGAGGTGCCAATGGCATTTTTTGCCCAGTTATACTAGTTCGGTTCAGAGAGGGTAGTCTAGTCCCGGCCCGTTCCTACTTGACATAAATATATTGAAAACACGATTTTGAAAGGAGATTCGACCTAGGAGAGTTTTAGAGAGCTACCATGGCTTGAAGACATAAGATTTTATCAATTCTCTTGCCAACAATAGGTGCAAAATGAGAGTTTGTATTGTAAAGTTATCTTTGATGTTTTCTTTATTCTTAAACTTATTTGTGATGATTTTCTCCATATCTATAGAGTAGTTTATCCCTAGGGGTTTGATAGATATGGTGTTTTGAGTGTTGTTTGTGGATTTTAACTATTGTTTAATTGCATGAATTTGTTTATGGAGCTTTGAATTGATTGTGAAATTATTCACCAGTTTATTTAATAGAAATAGGAATATTTTGGTGATTATCTTTGTATTATTTGGCTTGGTTTAATTTAGTGATTCTTTTAAGTAATCGAGAGATCTTTTTTAAATTTTTATTAAACCAAGTTATGATAATATTTGAGAGACGTTTTTCTAAAGACTAGTCTATTAACGTGTTCTTGCATATCTTCACAATACTTCATATTAATTTATTTTGTAGAGTTCAGATTTAATCGAGAGAGGAATCTTGACCTTACGTTTAAGCTAATTCTCAAGTGAATTCGTGAGAATCATTAGAACATTAGAAGTGAATTTAAACATATTTAAATTCCGAATAACTATCTTACACCTATCATGTCATGGCCCTTATTTCTCATATTGTTTACAAACCAGTTTAGTTCAACTCTCATTCTCTGTGATTAGGTCTAATTATTATTAATCTTAATTTAGTAGTTAATTGTTGTGGTAATCACTCCAACTCAAGCGTTGATCATCCTAAATAGCAGAAAATCATAAGTTATTTGAACATTGTTTAAATCCAATCCATGTGGAAACGAAAATTTTACTATACTATCTTTGGCTAGCGAGCATTGATTTCGTGTTGTATTTTGCGCTCGTCAAATTTTGAATGTTAAGCAGCCCTATCACCAAGTCCTTGGAGACTAGTTTGTTGAGTTTACTTAGATTGGCATGTCCAAGTCTCTTGTGCCAAAGGAGGGGATCATTATCCAACACACTTAAGCAAGTGAGTTCATTATCTGAAAGTGTGGATAGATCCACAACATATATGTTGTTCACTCTTTTTCCCTACAAATCTATCTTGTCAGTGGTAAGATTAATCACAAAGCGTTTTGTAGAGGTAAATGCTACCTTGTTATCTCTATCACACAATTGTGATACACTTATTAGATTATACTTCAGTCCATCTATCAAGTAGACGTTCTCAATAGAGTGAGAATTAGTCTAACCTATTTTTCCTACCCCAATAATCTCACATTTATTCCCATTTCCAAAGGAGACATTACCTCCTTTAAGGTCCTCAAGTGAAAGGAACTGGTTCTTGCTTCCTGTCATATGCTTTGAGCAACCACTATCCATGTACCATATTTGGCTGCTCCCCTTCACTTGGACCTACAAAAGGAAATCAGGGGTTAGTCTTAGGAACCCAAACTAGTTTAGTTTCCTTTCTATAGGAAAAAGGATGAATCAAATTCTTTTTAACCCAACTTCGTAGATTATTCTTCCCTTGAACAAATTCTTTGCTCTTTTGACTTGCATTTTCTTTTGCTGTGCATTCACTTTTATAGTGACCTATTTTATCACAGTGTGTGCAAATCTTGTTAAGTGTGAGGTACTTGCTTTTGGGATCCCACTTAGGTGTCAGGTTCTCAAAGACAAGTCCTTTTCTATTGCTACTATGGTATTCTTGTAGCCATGAAAGTGCATCGGAGGACTTGTTCCATTTACAAGTTTTGTCTAGCTCATGCTTGACTTTGCTTAGATCCTCCTTTAGGATTCTTACCTACTCATCCCTTTTATACAACTCATCTTTCATTTTTCCTATATTTTCTTCTAAAGTGAGTTGTGTGTGATCAACTATATTTTTACATGTTCCTAATTTCAGTTTTAGATTTATATATCTAACCCCTAGGATAGTTGAGTCAAGTGCATGAACATGGTTCTTCAACACAGTATTTTCACTTAGAGTTTCACTAACCTTGTTCCAGATTTTTTGCATTAAGCCTTCAAAATCACACATTCTTTAGATAAATGTTCCTTTTCATTGTTTATATCCTTAGATTCATCAATTAGCCCTAGTAGTAATTCAGACAACCTTTCTTTAGACAACAATTTAATCTTGTCTTTGAGATGAATTACACTTACCTCAGTTTCTTCATTAGATTCTCCAATGGCCATAAGTGCTTGTACATCTTCATCATCATCATCTGAGCTTTCTCCCCAAGCAGTGGTGATCAGTCTTTTCACACTTGTAGCAGCCATCATTAGTTTTCTTCTCAGGAGCTTTTTGACTTGGTATAACTTCCACTTCTTGAAGAACCCTTCCCTCTCCTCAGGTACTTCTTGAAATCCTTGGTGATTATAGCCATTTCATCATCTTCCATATCAGAACCTTTAGTTATTCTGAGTGCCAAGATCCTTTCCTTCTTAGGCACATCCATCTTCATGGTTTGTCTCCTAAGTTAAAAGTAGTAAGATTTCCAATTAATTCATCTAGTGGGAGAGTGGAAATATTCTTTGATCCCTAGATGACAGAGATTTTTCTCTCCCAAGTGATAGGCAAAGCCCTAGTCAATATCTTCTCGACACTATCTTCTTCTAGAATAATCCTCCCAAGATATTTTAGCACATTTGTCAGTGTAGTGAACCTTGTGTACATTTCTTAAATGGTTTCTCCTTCCTTCATAGCTGTAACGACCCGATCGGTCGTTTTGAGTATTACAACCTTGCTTCCCCCTTTACTGCTCGAATTGTACTTTACATTTGTTGTGTGAATTGTCGGGGTAAATGATTCAGGTCCGGTAAGGTTTTGGAATGAATTGGAACTCTTAGTTCCAAGGTTTAAAACTTAAGTTAAAATAGTGACCCGGACATCGACTTATGTGTAAACGACCCCGGAATAGAGTTTTGATGATTTTAATAGCTCCTTATGGTGATTTTGGACTTAGGAGTGTGTTCGAAAAATTATTTGGAGGTCCGTAGTGGAATTTGGCTTGAATTGCCGAAAGTTGAATTTTTGGAAAGTTTGACCGGGAGTTGACTTTTTGATATCGGGGTCGGAATACGATTCTAGAAATTTGAATAGGTCTGTAATGTGAAATATGCCTTGTGTGCAAAATTTGAGGTCAATCGGACGTGATTTGATGTGTTTCGGCACAAGATATAGAATTTAAAGTTTCAAGTTTCAATGATTTCGAATTGAGGTGTAATTCGTTGTTTCTATATTGTTAGGTGTGATTTGGGGCCTCGAGTAGGTCCGTGTTATGTTATAGGACTTGTTGATACAATTGGTTGAGGTCCCAGGGGCCTTGTGTGAGTTTCGGAAAGTTAACGGATAAAATTTGGAATTAAGGAAATGCAAGAACTGCTGCCTACTAGTGTGATCGCACTTGCGAAGATTTTGATCGCAGGTGCGAAGCCGCATAAGCGTGAAATAAGCCGCATAAGCGGCCAAGAGTTGGACTGGGTAGTGCTCGCAGGTGCGAGGAATTTGCCGCATCTGCGAGGTCGTAGGTGCGAAAGGGAATGCGCATCTGCGAAGCCCGCAGATGCGAGAATAGCACCGCAGATGCGGGATTTTAGAGGACCGGCTATTTTCCGAAGGCGCGCATTTTTGTCCGTAAATGCGGATGCGCAGGTGCGAGCCCAGGCACCGCAGGTGCGGAAATGCCTAGGCAGTGTTTAAAACGAGGGTTCCGAGATTGTTTCTCATTTTTTGGATTTTGGAGCGCGGGTTGGGCGATTTTGGAGAAGAATATTTCCACACAACTTAGGGTTAGTGTTCTTAACTCTCTTGTGATTATATTCCATGGATGCATCTTCATTTTTGGTGTAAGATTATTGAATCTTCAAGAAATAGAAGGAAATTTCTATAATGTCACAAAACAAAATTTTCAAGTTTGAATACCGATTTGGAGTCGGATTTGAGTGAAATTAGTATGGTTGAACTTTTAATTGGATGGGTTGTAGTATTTTGTGTGTTTCTTCGGATTTTGATACGTGGCCCCCATGGGTGATTTTTGGGGCGTAATTTCGGCTTTTTGTAGAAAATATTAGCATTTTGATATGGAATTAATTCCTATGAATTGTGTGGACTGAATCAAATTAATTGTGATAGATTCGAGCCGTTCGGGAGTTGATACGCGCATAATGGGATTTCTAGAGCATTGTTTAGCTTGCTCGACTATGGATTCGGCTTGTTCGAGGTAAGTAACTCTTCTAATCTTGGAGTTTAGGGTATGAACCTTGAATATATGTATTTTGTGAATTGTTGGGAGGTGACGCACATGCTAGGTGACTGGCGTGTGAGCGTGCACTATAGAAATTGTAACATAATTGTTTCTGTGAAATTTTATAGTTAAATAACCTTGGCATTTTCCATGCGGTTTTTATGTGTTAGAGAAATCGAGCTGAAAAGCATATTAAAAATCATGTTATGGCTATGTGCCAGTATTATTGGGACCCACAAAGGTCATATTGCTGTGGATTATTGTGTTAAATTAAAAATTCATACTCAGTCATATTCATTTCATTTCATATCATAACTCAGTTTTATGACTCTATTTTGATGCATATAAATATTTTGGGCCGAATGCCCTGTTTTACTGAAATGCCCGAGTGGCTTGAGAGGTTTATGACTGAGTGAGGCCGACGGCCTGGTTTGTGAGGATGAGTGTGGATCGGGGCTGCCCTCCTGCAGCATACTTTATTATTATGGCACGTGAGTTATCCGTGAAACACGTGAGTTGTCCGTGCAGATTATAGCGCTTGGGCTGAAGGAGCCCCTCCGGAGTCTGTACACACCCCCAGTGAGCGCAGGTACCTACTGAGTGCGAGTGTCGAGTGCTGAGTGACTGGGAGGCATGAGTGATTATGAGGTATGCGTGAGGTATGCCCGAGTGGCACGAGTGACTGTGAGGTTTGCATGATGGGCTGTATATGAGTGATGTTCTGCCCGAGGGGCTATTTATGATTTTATCACTGAATTGCATCGCATTGGCATGCACACATGACATACAGGCATAGAGATGTATTTTGTTTTCCTCATGTTGTACAACATCACATCATTCATGATTTCTAACATATTTTGACAGATGGGCTTAGTGATGTATTTGTTTTACGCGGATTATCCGGAAGGAAAATGAAACATATTATTTATTATTAAGAAGATTTTTGGAGGAATTTATTGTTTTCAAACTATTTATATTATTGGCAACTTCGGCAAATGATTAAGGTTTTCACTGATGTATTTGAAAGAAAGAACTACTATTTCTTTTATCATTATTTGGCTGAGTATTTTATCCCTGAGTTACTTCTGGTATTATTTGCTTTATGTTGTTATGGATTGTTGTGGATTATTGGTTTTTTACCCGACCTTGGTAGAAGCTCGTCACTACTTTCAACCTATGGCTAGGTTTGTTACTTACTCAGTACATGGGGTCAGTTGTACTGATACTAGACTTTTGAACATTGCGTGCAGATGTTGGCTGTTGTTGTTGCTTTGCTCGCTGGTTGTAGAACTTGAAGATGTACCTGCGTTCCTGTTATAGCTGCCCTTTGTTTAGGGTAGCCTTAGATTTTATAAAAGCTCTGTTTATGTACTATTCAGACAGACTATGTATTTATTTCATTTTTGCTTTGTATACTCTATTCTTAGAAGCTCATGATTTGTACTACCAGTTCTTGGGGAGATGTATTGGTTTTAGATATTTTCTTTTAATTAATTTCATTAGAATTGGATAGTTATAAATTGGCTTACCTAACAGGTTGGGTTAGGTGCCATCACGACTAGTGGAATTTTGGGTCGTGACAAGGTGGTATCAGAGCTCTAGGTTCGTAGGTTCTACAAGTCATGAGCAATTGTCTAGTAGAATCTTGCGGATCGGTATGATGACGTCCAGGGCATTTAGTATATATACTTCCCATCTTTCTTTCCTTATCGTGCGAGATTGATTCAGCTTGAGACATAACTCTTTGAATTCCTTCCACGTATTCGTATGCGCACATGAGCGCTCGGTATCAGTTGTGCATCGCCGGCTTGTGATTCCATGAACGAAGTTCGAGATGAGTATTCTATGTATGGGTGAAGGGGCCAGTCTGGAGGACTTGAGGCCAAGTTTAGATCGCAGCTTAATCTCGGTAGCTTCAGTTGTAATTTGTACAATTGGACTCATATGTCCGGTGATGACCCTACATTGAAATTTATGGCTCGATGAGCGGTGAAATGGCAGTATGATGGGTATGATATGACCGGGGGATGTGTTAAAATGATTTGAACATAACGAGAAGTGTTTCCTTGAAATGTAAAGGAAAGCCATTGGATGCTTGATTTTTGAATTGATGTGACATACAGTCTCGAATGTGAATGTTTTGAAGGATCTTTCACTATTGTTAAATTTTGGGGTAAAACTAAATTCTCACGTCTGGTTAATGAGTTTGGACTCAGATAGACTAAGTGATTGCATAGTAATTTTGAATGCGAAAGAGTATAAAAGATACCATATTGAGGCCAAGCAGGTGGATAACCCCTGTGGAGTAATCTACGTAGGAGTATTCCTTATGATGTGAGTAGAGAGTTTATTTTCTGTCGACGGGGTGTATGGGTGCAGATTTGAATCTGAATCTGGTTGAGAAAGTTGACTTGTGTGTTAAGAGGATGAATACGAGCTTAGCGGATGATTGAGGTATTTTTATGGTTGGCGTTTTATGAACTTGGGAAGAAGTTTCGATGGACTAATTGTGGAATTATGGCAGTAAGAGAGTATTGGTATTGTGAGTTATGGAATGTTTTAATCTATGGCTTTGAGCTATGCGGGGGAGTCTGCTATTGACAATTTGATTTCATGGTTAGGTGTTAAATTTTAATTTTGGTCTGAGGCATACTTGTGGGTTAACTATGACTTGCAGAAGTTGAGATCGAGGGTGACTCGAATAAATAAATTCTTGGTTAAGGATTATATTACACGTATGAGTAAGTGAAATTCGCGGGATGAGTGAGTTGTTATTGGTGAATGATGTAGTGTACACGGAGTATAAATTAGATATGTGGTGTTAAAGTAGAGTTACTTCTTTGAGTGTTGTTGTGCTAATGGGGCACGTGTCTTATGGCCCATTTGGGCGGTGCAATTAGATTTGAGCAAAGTGGGTGACTCCCGAGAAAAAATCCAGTGGGTTTGAGAATTTTATATAGCAATTGAGAATGTTTCCGGACTTATGTATGGATAAAAATCCGAGATTTGCATTTTATGGTGCCTGGACTTGCGGAAATTCTATATGACTATGGATTCTACATTTTGTGTAAGGAAGGTAAGAAGAACAGTTTCAAATTCACATAATGTATTCTCAGAGTGAGTGTTGTAGTTGTGGTATTTTTAAAGGTGCTTAAGAAGAATACAGTTGCTTATGGGCCGTAAGGAGTTGTGGTTCTATGTTAAGGTTTGTGGGGGTAAGTTGTGGTTAAATATCATGGTATTTTAGCAAGAAGAAGTATCAATCTGAAGACAAATTCGGAAGGGACTCGGAGAAAAATAGGACAACTGGGTAGTAGGTTGGATTAGTATGGTAATGGATAAGATCGGTTCCTTGGGTGCATATAATATGGGGGTTTTCTACAGGTGCTTTGTGGAAATACACCTGGACTTGGTGACTTGCGTGGCTTGGTCGAGTTAGAGGAATTTAGTTTTAAGGGCTTGATTACGTGCAAATGGATTCCAAAGTATTCTTGATGGTTTCTACCGGTGTGGAGAATGTGTTGTGTATTGTAATTTCCTCCTAGAAGGAAGCAAGAGAAAGGTTTCTAACTAAAATAGTATGTAAATTATTGGCGACTCAAAGTTGATAATAAGATTCTTGTGCTTTTCACATGATGGCAAGATAGATGTTATGGGTTGTACGAAAGCTATATTTTCATGTACAAGGTGGCAGTACAGTCTTGAAAAGAAGGTAACAAATTTTGGACAACATGGACGGTTTCAAATAACTAGATGAATACTATTACTACTTGGTGTTGTATGAGAAAGGAGCGGACTTCAGAAGGCACATTGTATGTTTACTTACGGATGTATAAATTAGTATTGCGGTACTCACATGGTTGATAGACTAATGATATTCAGATTTTTTCAATTGGCACGGAAGAACTTTTAAAGTATTTCTCGTGGGATGACCGTGTATGAGAGAAGTGTTAGGCATTGGGGCTATGGAGATGGAATCAAATATGATGATTCGCGTGTTCTATGGATTCAGAGATTGGGAGTTCCCAGGAGCAGATTGTTTCATGATTATGGGCTGTGAAGTTGTGGTCGGAGCTAGCCAGATTATAGAATGTGTTATGATTCAGTCATTATGGATTTTCTGAAGAATTTTTATCTATTTGTGGGTAACCCGAGTTGATTTGGGGTCCATAGGTAGGCCCAATTAAGATGTGTATTCTACACCAAGCCAGAATGGTTGGCTTCATACTGCTATTATTGAGGGATGTGTCATTCGATTGATGTTGAACTTATTCATGTTCTGAAATGATCTGTGAGTTACTCTTTTATGCTACGAAGAGTTGTGATTCATTGGTTATGTGCATAGAGTGTGCAGTTCTATTTGAGCTTTATAGCGGAATTTGAGTGTGATGAGTACTTGGTGTATTACATGATCGATAGCGTAATGGTTATGTCCTTTCAGGTTTTGTGTGGTATTTTTGTCATTTGCCTCTCTGTCATTATTAATTCAGAGCAGGGTGGCTCGGAGTATATAACATGAACCTCGTGATAGAATCGGGTGATGGTTCTACGGTGTATGATGAATTTTCAGTGTTTCGTTGTGGATGTACTTGCTAATCTAGCGTGGCAGTTCTCTCATTTGAGTCATTTTCCATGACTGGGTACATTTGAATTGTTGTGTATTAGTGCACGCATGGCACGAGTTGTGGCTCTGAGTTATATTGGTGAGGCATGTCTATGGAACAGTTGTGTTTAGTAATATAAGGTCATTGGACCTAGAATGGGTACTATCAGGTTTGATTTCGATATACTCGAGAGTATAATATTGAAAGTCGGCTCAGAAAGGGATTATGGTCCTGGTTGGGGCGAGAGGGCTCCGTGACTTGTTGATCTGGTAAGTGGTCATAAAATTTTGCGTGTTTCTTTTATTATCATCAGTGTACGAAGGTTTTGGGATGAGGTTTGGTTCGATATGGGTTTAATACTAG
>AWOL01S0010965.1:0-16937 GCA_000715115.1 Nicotiana otophora | reverse complement strand
ATGGTGCTACGAGCGTGCGAGTTGTGTAATATGTTGGTTGATTATATCCGTGGTTATAGTTATAGCTCGATGCAATTTGTTCGGACTTATACGGTGTGTAAATGTAAGATTTGTGTCTTGAAAGAAATTCTAAAGGTTGGAAATTAAACACCAAGGTTTATGGGCTAAGGTTAAATTAATGATTTTCAGTTGTATTGTGTAGTCAAGCCTATGTGGGATAGGGTGATGTGGGTTCACCCCCGGGTACGTGTGTGGTAAGATAGAATGGTGATTTGATGGCTTGGAAACAAGTCTTGGCACGTTCGAGGACGAACGTATATTTAAGTGAGGGAGAATGTAACGACCCGACCGGTCGTTTTGAGTATTACAACCTTGCTTCACCCTTTACTGCTCAAATTGTACTTTACAGTTGTTGTGTGAATTGCCGGAGTAAATGGTTCGGGTCCGGCGAGGTTTTGGAATAAATTGGAACGCTTAGTTCCAAGGTTTAAAGCTAAAATAAAAATAGTGACCGGACATCGACTTATGTGTAAGAGACCCCAGAATGGAGTTTTGATGATTCCAATAGCTCCGTATGGTGATTTTGGACTTAGGAGCGTATACAGAAAATTATTTGGAGGTCCGTAATGGAATTTGGCTTGAATTGTCAAAAGTTGAATTTTTGGGAAGTTTGACCGGGGGGTTGACTTTTTGATATCGGGGTCGGAATCCAATTCTGGAAATTGGAAAATGTCCATAATGTGAAATATGACGTGTGTGCAACATTTGAGGTTAATGGGACATGATTTGATGTGTTTGGGTGCAAGTTATAGAATTTGAAGTTTCAAGGTTCAATGATTTCGAATTGAGATGTAATTCGTCATTTCTATGTTGTTAGGTGTGATTTGAGGCCTCGAGTAGGTACGTGTTATGTTATAGGACTTGTTGATACAATTGGTTGAGGTCCCGGGGGCCTTGTGTGAGTTTCGGACGGTTAACAGATCAAATTTGGACTTAAAGAAATGCAGGAACTGCTGCCTACTGGTGTGATCGCACCTACGAAGATTTTGATCGCATGTGCGAAGCCGCATGTGCGTGAAATAAGCCGCAGAAACGGCCAAGAGTGGGACTGGGTAGTGCTCGCAGGTGCGAGGAATTTTCCGCATCTGCGAGGCCGTAGGTGCGAAAGGGAATGCGCATCTGCGAAGCCCGCAGATGCGAGAATAGCGCCACAGATACGAGATTTTAGAGGGCCGGTTGTTTTCCGCAGGCGCGCATTTTTGTCCACAAATGAGGATGCGCAGGTGCGAGCCCAGGCACCGCAGGTGCGGAAATGCCCGGGCAGTGTTTAAACCGAGGGTTCCGAGATTGTTTCTCATTTTTCAAATTTTGGAGCGCGGATTAGGCGATTTTGGAGAAGAATATTTTCACACAACTTGGGGTAAGTGTTCTTAACTCTCTTGTGATTATATTCCATGAATGCTTCTTCATTTTTGGTGTAAGATTATTGAATCTTCAAGAGAAATAGAAGGAAATTTCTATAATGTCACAAAACAAAATTTTCAAGTTTGAATACCGATTTGGAGTCGGATTTGAGTGAAATTAGTATAGTTGAACTTGTAATTGGATGGGTTGTCGTATTTTTTGTGTTTCATCGGATTTCGAGACGTGGCCCCTATGGGTGATTTTTGGGGCATAATTTCGGATTTTTGTGGAAAATATTAGCATTTTGAAATGGAATTAATTCCTATGAATTGTGTTGACTGAATCAAATTAATTGTGATAGATTCGAGCCATTTGGGAGTTGATACGCGCATAATGGAATTTCTGGAGCATTGTTTAGCTTGCTCGACTATGGATTCGGCTTGTTCGAGGTAAGTAACTCTTCTAATCTTGGAGTTGAGGGTATGAACCCTGAATATATGTATTTTGTGAATTGTTGGGAGGTGACGCACATGCTAGGCGACGGGTATGTGGGCGTGCACTATAGAAATTGTGACATAATTATTTCCGTGGAAGTTTATAGTTAAACAACCTTGGCATTTTCCATGCGGATTTTATGTGTTAAAGAAATCGAGCTGAAAAGCATATTAAAAATCATGTTAAGGCTATGTGCCAGTATTATTGAGACCCACAGAGGTCATATTTTTGTGGATTATTGTGTTAAATTAAAAATTCATACTCAGTCATAGTCATTTCATTGAATATCATAACTCAGTTTTATGACTCTATTTTGATGCATATAAATATTTTGGGTTGAATGCCCTATTTTACTGAAATGCCCGAGTGGCTTGAGAGGCTTATGACAGAGTGAGGCCGAGGGCCTGATTTGTAAGGATGAGTGTGGATCGGGGCTACTCGCATGCAGCATACTTTATTATTATAGCACGTGAGTTGTCCGCGCAGCACGTGAGTTGTCTGTGCAGATTATAGCGCTTGGGCTAAAGGAGCCCCTCCGGAGTCTGTACACACCCCCAGTGAGCACAGGTACCTACTGAATGTGAGTGCCGAGTGCTGAGTGACTGGGAGGCATGAGTGATTGTAAGGTATGCCCGAGTGGCAAGAGTGATTATGAGGTATGCCCGAGTGGCAAGAGTGATTGCGAGGTATGCCCGAGTGGCACGAGTGACTGTGAGGTTTGCTGAGTATTTTATCCCTGAGTTACTTCTGGTATTATTTGCTTTATGTTGTTATGGATTGTTGTGGACTATTGGTTTTGGATCTGACCTTGGTAGAAGCTCGTCGCTACTTTCAACCTACGGCTAGGTTTGTTACTTACTTAGTACATGGGGTCGGTTGTACTGATACTAGACTTCTGAATATTGCGTGCAGATGTTGGTTGCTGTTGTTGTTGTGCTCGATGGTTGCGGGACTTGAAGATGTACCTGTGTTCCTGTTGTAGCTGCCCCTTGTTCAGGGTAGACTTCGATTTTATAAAAGCTCTGTTTATGTACTATTCATATAGACTATGTATTTATTTCATTTCTGCTTTGTATACTCTATTCTTAGAAGCTCATGATTTGTACTACCAGTTCTTTGGGAGATGTATTGGTTTTAGATATTTTCTTTTAATTATTTTCCTTGGAATTGGATGGTTAGAAATTGGCTTACCTAACGGGTTGGGTTAGGTGCCATCACGACTAGTGAGATTTTGGGTCGTGACAATAGCAAAGTTCTTATACTGAGAGTACATTAGAGTTCTTTTGTATCTCTTGTCTTGAGGTGTTCCTTCGTGAGCCACTTGCAGTGTGTCCCAAATTTGCTTAGCAATGGTACAATTTTGGATTATGTTGTACTAATATGGACCAAATCCACAAACAAGTCATTTCTTGGCTTTAGTATTCTTCTCCCACTTCTTCAAGTCCTCAGCAGTGCAGTTCGCTCTTGTCTTTGGCACATCTACTCCTTCAGTATTTTTCTTCAAGGTAGATATTGGACCATTAGTGACAATGCCCCATAGCTCATAGTCATCTCCTATAATGTAATCTCGCGTCCTGTTTTTCCACCAAGAGTAGTACTTACTGGCCATTAAAAAGTGGTGGCCTAGTAGTGTATTTTCCTTCCTAATTGCTAGGTGGTGCACTCATCTTGATCTTCTTCTAAGGTGTTAGCCTCTTCAAGAATAACTCTCTCTGATACCAATTGGTGTTTTATACTTCCATACTACACAAGAGGGGGGTAATTTGTGTGGTGTCTAATTTTTGCGTGCACTGATTATAGAAGGACCCGGTTCTTCTATGTGTTCCTTATACTACTGTTACGGAAATAGTAAATGCGGAAAGTAAAGAACACAAATATTTTTACGTGAAAAACTCCCGACTCAAAATTTGAAAAAACCACGACCTACTACTTATTAGAATTTTTCCCAACACTTCACTAAGTCACTCAACCATCCTCTAACTGTTGCGACAAGGACTATTGAGAAAAGTTGATGTGCCCTAATTATATTATTTTATGTGCAGACGAGGATTATTAATATGATGGATATCAATTGGATATGATAATATATGTATGAGGTGCATTAAGAATGATTTATGGTCTAATAAGATCCCTAAGGCTAAATCAAGTTGAAAATTATGTGATGGGATAAAGTTGCAAGTGAGTTCGCACAAGACCTAACTTCAAACGAGCATAACTCTCACTATATGAAGCGTTATGTGGTGTATAACCTATCACCTTAAATCCCTTTGAGTCTAGTTTACAATGCATTAAATCGTTTGTTATTTGGATAAGTATACAAAAAGTTATGGCCATTTTACTGGACTTGTATCATATGTGCGCCCAGATGCACTGTCGCGCATATTTGAGACTTTCTGCCTCAGGTGCGCGGCCGGATGTACGTAGGAACCCACTAAATACCCCCCAAGGCGGGTAGAGAGAGAAGTAAGTCATTTCTTTGAGATAGGGCTTGCATATCAAGGGGAATCCGTCCAACACCTCCCTCCCATGATCCAAGGTAATGTTTTTGGAGTAATTTTGAGTTGATTACTACTCCTAAACACTTGTAGTAACAAGGATTAATCTTGAAGATCCATAAATTTTTATTTAAATCCCCAAATTGGTAAAGAACACTAGAAGTTGAGATTCTCAAGAGTTTCACTATAAGAGGTATGTCTACCATCTCTAACTAATCTATGGTTATTTATCTATGTACGAAATATGTGTTAGGACTTATGGGATGGTGATTGGAAGCAATAAGTGTCCAACCTAGGTGTGTTGGTATTGTAGAGATTGTAAAATGAATTAATTGATAAGATTTATGGTTTGGGAGTGAATTGTTGGGCATGCATGTGCTAAGGGAAGTTGTGGATAACCCAGAGACGATTGTGAGATCAATCATTTGTGTGGAAGGTGATTGTTAGGTGAATAAATTCCATTGAAGGAGGTTGTAGAAAAATATGCACATTAGATGTTTGATAAATTGTCTAAATGACTTAAAGTATAGAAATCTTGCTAATATTGGTGCAATTGTGTTGCATTGTTATAGATTGAAATTTGTTTAGTGTGGTGGACCATCGTAGTATTATGAAGGGGCGAATTTCAGATTTGAGTCGTCCGGAGGTGGCTTCACTCATGAAGACCATTTAAAGACTCGGTTTAGTTTCGTTGATGTAAGTATCTTGCCTAACCTTGAGTGGAAAAAATTACCCCTTAGGCATTGAGTCTTATGTGTAAATTGTGTAATTAAAAACCATGTACGCGAGGTGACGAGTATGTACTTGGTTTATATGTGCAAATTACATTGGTTAAAATTCTTAGACGCCTTTATGTATTAAGTTGGAAATTATTGGCACTTATTAAATCCTCTATTTGTCATGCCTAGATCCTTGTTTGTTGAAATTATTTTTATATAATGATTTGGTGTGATTGCCACCTTGAATTTATGTGAAATATTATTTTGTTGAGTTGTTCACTCCCGGATATTTTTGTTAAGATTTTATGCACATTATGGTCGAGATATGGGCTCCTTATTGTGAAAAATGATGTATTGTTGATTTATGTGGCAAGTTGAAATATTTGAGCACTCGATGTGCAATTTATAATATGTTGTAATATTTGAGCACTTGATGTGCAATTTGTGAAATTTTGTAATATTTGAACACTTGATGTGCAATTTGTGATATGTTGTAATATCTTAGCACCTGATAAGCCTTTTGTGTTATGTGAGCACTTGATGTGCAGTTGTTGAAATCAACTTTGGGACTACGAAGTGGTATTCCGGGAGATCCCCCTGCATATTTACTTTGGGACTACGAAATGGTATTTCGGGAGATCCTCTTTCCCTGCATATTTACTTTGGGACTACGTAACGGTATTCTGGGAGATCCCCCTGCCCTACATATTTACTTTGGGACTACGGAACGGTATTTCGGGAGATCCCCCTGCCCTGCATATTTACTTTGGGACTACGAAACGGTATTCCGGGAGATCCCCCTCTCTTACATATTTACTTTTGGGACTACGAAGCGGTACCTCGGGAGATCCCCCCTGTCTTGCATATTTACTTTTGGGACTACGGGGCGGTACTTCGGGAGTGCCCTTTTGTTGATATTTCTCTATGGATGCACTTGCCTTTGGTTATTTTATTTTTCCGTGATATGTAAATTCTTGTATTCTTCCGTGATGTATTATTTAATTTTATTATGTGTTTTTTATTCCTTGTTGTATTGTGTTGGCTTTGGCTCCTTGTACAAGACTCTGCAGATTTGTGTTTATGGTTTTCACTAATTTTCGAGAATTGAGTTATTTCAAATAAAAAAAATTGCTATTATATTTTAATTTAATAAATCTTACATCCAAATTAGTAGTCATAGGATGCTTCATTTTAATTGAAATGTCATTTTCTTCACCCAAACGAGTTCAAAAATAAACTCATTTCTTTGATGATTTCTTACTTGGTTTAAAAATTGTAAACTTACTTTATTGAAAATAAATTGATCTTGTGGATATTATATACATTGATATATTGGCACGTGAATTGTCCGTGCAGTTGTGATATAAAATGTGGGCACGAGGTGTTGTGGTTAAATAATGATGACATTTGGCACGTGAGTTGTCCGTGCGGTTGTGATAAAGAAATTGGCATGAGGTGCCGTGGAAATATGAAAGTAGGCTGAGACCCGTATTTTATGATTTTGAAATGTTGTGTCACAAGGTGACTTTTTATTCGAAAGAGATTTATTTGAAAGAATTTTATTTGAAAGTATTATATCCTGAAGATTTCTATTTGAAAAAACATATAGGCAAAAGATTTATATTGGAATGACTTGATTAATTGGTTGTACTTGTATTCATTATTTATTGCATAATATTTGTGGTGTTCTTGTCACCCTGTTATTTCTATCACTGGTTGATTATTATTGCCATCATTGTTATTAGTTTTCTATTATTTTTGTATGTTATATTACACAGGTTAGTTGACTAGTGAGTGTCTTGACTGTACCTCATCACTACTCCACTAAGGTTAGTCTTGATACTTACTGGGTACCGACTGTGGTGTACTCATATTATACTTCTGCATATTTTTGTGCAGAGCCAGGTATTGGAGATATCGGACTCAGACAAAGTTAGAGTGTGATCGCAAGGATTCAAGGTAGAACTGCTTGGTCATCGCAGTCCCTTGGAGTCTTTTCATTTTTTTGTACTGTTAATTATTAATCAAACAGTATTGAGTATTCGATCTTTGAGATCATTTCATGTATTCAGATGGAGTTCGTGACTCAGTATTACCAGTCTTGGGAGGTTGTTTGTAATTATTTCCGTTGTTGGTTTATATAAAATAAAATAGCTTGAATTGTAATTATAATCGGTTTACTTAGTCTTAGAGACTAGGTGTCATCACGACGCCTGTGTTGGAATTTTGGGTCGTGACACCTGAATACAATACTCAGAGTACCTAGTACAATTGCTTCTAGATAAAGATGAAATGTATAACTTGAAATACCTACTACAATGAAACTAGAATAAAAGAAAGACACTTGGAACTGGTTCTTCTATCTTGTTCATGTAGCTTTAGGTTCGCACACTTGAATCACATAAGAGTTGTTTGCAAAATGCCTTGCTATTTTGCCTCAACTCATGTTTAACTTCAACGTTTGTATGTCACTGTAAAATGAAAACATCTTGCAATATATAGAGTTAGTAGAATAGGAAGCAACTAGAGTTCCAATGCTATACTCTTCCTTGGTGGAAGAGTTCTAGTAATCTTCAATTTTTAACTCCTCCCTTATCTAGGATAGAGTTCTCTCGAGTAAGGAGTCCTTCTCTTTATCACTTATGCAACCTTTTCGTTCAGAAGATATCAGATATAACCACTTAAATTTATCTCTTGTGCTTAAATCTGTCCGTGTCTGTGTGCGCTGTGTATGAAACTGATTCATGCTTGAGTTCCTTTGTCAATCATCAAACCAAACTTTACTTGGGCCAACAAAGTGGTTAATCAATGGGGTTCAAACATATTTACATTTCTCACAACATAAGATGAAGAATACGTCATATGTCTCCCCTTTTTATTTTCTGGTTTATATTAAAACGAGACAAAAAGAAACACTCATTGAAAAAGAAAAAATATGTATAATCAACTTCCGTCGAAAAATTTTTATTGGTCAATAGCGCCTGGTTCAAAATTTGTTAGATAATGAACTCATCACTCTAAGTCTTCTCCACTTAAATATATCATATTCTTGTTGATATTGATTGTATCAGATATAGATAATCTTCTACCGAGGTAATATTTATCCATAACGGAGTACCGAAAGGATAAGCTTCTTTAGAAGGCTCATTTCCAATAGAGTACTAATTAGATAAACATATTTACGGTGGAGTCTCATATGTATAAGTTTCTTGATGAAATTTATTTATAATGAAGTATTAAATGAACATCCATAATATAATAGGCTTATTTCCAATAGAGTACTAAATAGATAAGCATATTTACGGCGGAGTCCTAGGTGGATAAGCTTATTCATGAAGCTTATTTATAACGGAGTATTAAATGAACATCTATAATATAATATATTTATAACATTTTTTTTTGCATATTGTCATTCTTATTCCTAGATAGGAGGAGATCACCACCAGTCCAAGGTTTGATTTTGATACTTAATATCCTACTAAGATTTTGATCTTTTGCGAATTGCCAATTGTCAATTTCCATATATATATATATATATATATATATATATATATAGCTTAATTATGACGTAGGAAGAGCCCGTTTGGATTGATTTTAAAAAGTATTTTTTAGTAGAAATAGTTTTTAAGCCAAAAAAAGTAATAAGTTGGTGTTGCCTATTGCTTTTGACTTGTTTTAAACAGTTTTAACTTATTTTAAGCATTTTTTGAGTTTTCCAAATATTTTAAAAAGTTAAAAAGAATTTAAAAGTTGATTTGACTAGATTAAACGCACATTCAAACACCTCGAAGCCCGAAGCAGTAATTGAACCATGCGATTATGTATGATCCGTTCGTCCTTTATTGCAAGGCTAATTGTTTCGCATGATTATCTTGTAACTTCAAAACTTTTTGACAAGCAACAATGAGGTTTCGTAAGTTGCCTAAAGTCATCTAATTTGAATAATTAGTACTTTATAATAATAATAATAATAATAATAATAATAATAAAAAAAAAAATATTTATCGCTTACTTTATGAGTTCTATATTTACTATTTCATTAATGAAATTTTGATTTCAAAAACACTAAAATGGGTAATTAAATAAAGTATGTATTGTTGGTTGCCTGACCACGATGTCCAACGCCATCACAACTAGGTCATGACAAACAAAATATGAACAATGCTAATACAAGATCATATGAGTAAAATTAAAGGAAGGATTCATGTACACCCACCACTTTAACAATGAATTCTAAGATTTGGGTACAGGTCTAACGTGAGGTTCCAACAAGTTAGATAATTGCCTGGTACAAAAATGCCATAGTATCTTTTCAACAGTATATCACGTGAAATACCCAAAAGCAACTAATCAACTTGAGAATTTAGATGCTATATCTGCCCAAACCAATGATGTGTATCTTTACTAGGGGACCAAATCCCTCACCCTTTATCTTAGTTCTTGATTCCTAAAGAAGGAATTTCAACACTTTCTATGGAAACTTAGGTTGAGAGATAGGAAAGGGAAAAAGGAACTAAACCTGAGCCATTAAACATGCTAAAAGATGCCAGCACTTTTTGCCTTTAAAACAAACACCGAGGATTATGCTATGGGGACTCATTGAGGGGGATAAAATATAGACCAGAAAACATGCCGATAGATGCAAAATGACCATAGGAGATAATGTAGCCACACATAAAGATTCAAGTGATTAATCAACGGGGTTCAAACATATATACATTTCTCACAACATAAGATGAAGAATATGTCATATGTCTGCCCGGTTTATTTTCTGGTTTATATTTAAACAAGACAAAAAGAAACACTCATAGAAAAAGAAAAAATATATATATAATCAACTTCCATCGAAAAATATTTATTGGTTAGTAACGTATGGTTCAAAATTTGTTAGATAATGAACTTATCACTCAACTTTTCTCTATTTAAATACCATATTCTTGTTGATATTGATTGTTACTACCCATGTCATAGGCCAATATAGTTTGATATCAAAAAGTCAAATAATTTAGGACGAACTAGGGTTGGGACTTGTATATCCAACGCATAAAACCTGATAAAAGAATAACGGAGCCTTAAATTCTCTATCGTCGTAGACAGAGACTCCCTTGGGTGGCTGTTTTCCATTATAATAGTGATAGATCCTATGTCCATTGTCGATTATTTTGCATGGTCCAAACAAAATTGCCATAACTTAGTATAGAAAAGTTCAAATGAAGTTCCGTTGGAACAAAATTTCATATGGACTACAATTTTACTTTATCACAGGGGGAGTCTAATACTCTTCCAATTGCAATTTCAATGAAGCTCAAGCTAAAGAAATGGGGAATGAAGGATGCCAATAGATGTCATATTTCTCCTAATATTTAGTTTATGTAAAACTGAATCAATTAGTTTGAGAATAATTTCTAGTTCCAATTCTTTAAACTTCTTTATTAATAAACACACAATTTTAAATCTAGTTAGATGCTCTTTCTGGTTGTAATAGATGTTCCCATACTTAATTGTACCCAAAATTGTTCTTTTCACTTAAAACTCCACGGAATTGTATAGTTCTAATTTTAGTTCTTCCCTCCGTGTGCAAGGATGCATATTTAGTGTTAGTGGTTCCTGTTAAAAGGCCAATAAATTACAAGTTCTCAATTTCGTTGAACATTATAAATTTGGTAAAACTTACATATTTGAAAACATTTATGTAAAATTGAATTTATAAGTGAAAAGAACAATTTTGGTGGTAAGGACAAGGTGGGTTGCTCTGATGGTAAGCACCCTCCACTTCCAATCAAGAGGTTGTGAGTTCGAGTCACCCCAAGAGCAAGGTGGGGAGTTCTTGGAGGGAAGGATGCCGAGGGTCATTTGGAAACAGCCTCTCTACCCCAGGGTAGGGGTAAGGTCTGCGTACACACTACCCTCCCCAGACCCCACTAGTGGGATTATACTGGGTTGTTGTTGTTGTTGTTGTTGTTGAATTTATAAGCATAACAAAATTATTCATGTGTTGGGTACTTACCTCGCTTAATGTACAGGCTTTTAAAGTACTTTTATCCTTAGAACTTAGAAGCACATTCATTACAACTACTGGTAGATAGTTTGAATTTTTTTCCCTTCCTAAGTACAAAATTTCAATTTTGCTTTTGATGTAATTAGATGTAAAAATAGTACGGGCTAGCCAGTTTTCGGACTGGTAATTTAAAAATAGCCAACGTTTGCAAAATTATTGAAAAATAGCCACTATTTTACTGCAACACGGACCGGTCCAACATAATATACTGGAGGTTGGTGCACATGTGTATGAACTTCCAGCATATTATGCTGGGACTCCAACACACAGAAAGTTTCAGCATAATATACTAGAGATTGGAGCACATGTGTATGAACTTCCAGCATATTATGTTGGACCAGTATAATATACTGGATATGTTGAAATATTTTCCGGATTTTGAACAATGTTTTCGTTCAGATTTATCTTTACATGAAAAGTGGCTAAATTTCGATTACTTTTAAAACTATGAATAATTATCACTAGGTCATACCTCACAAGGGTCCCATGGCATGGAGGCTAAGGAGAGGCGAGAGGACAAGGAAAAAGTAAGTTACATTGGAGTGAGCACTTTATATAATAAATCTAATTATCTCAATAATGAGTTGAAGAGTACTACAAGATCATACTGTTGTACTTTTGGTGTATGAGTTAAATAATTTTAATTTCATCACAATTTTAACATAATTCAGATTAATGCTTGGTGATGTGTAAAAGAAAAGGACACCTATTTTTTCACAATTGTTATACTCTTTCTAAATTTTTCCTTCTAGATAGCTTTTAGGACTCACTTTCTTTTTATCTCCTTTTTAATCGATGGTCTTTTAGAAATATCTTCTTTGTCCTTTTAGGATATGACTAAAACTGCGTACATCTTATTCTCTTCTAGATAGTTTTTAGGACTCATATTGTTGTAAATATGAGTTAGGACAACTATGTACGGAGAAAAAAAATAGGGACAATGAAAATCGAATTTGCAAGTTTTAAAAATCGTTGCAAGTAGGACGTAAGATGTGTTTGGTACGAAAAAACATTTTAATTTAGATAATAAGTCATCTTTTGATGTTTGATCACAAGATCTATTTATCTATCTATACTATATTAAAATCACGAAAGCCCTTAGCAAATTTCTCTAATATTAGAAATATGATTAGTCATTTGATAGTTTCCTAATATTTAGGAATTTGATATCAATTATATTTTATGTATTAAATATTTTCCTAATTTGAATTGTGTAATATAACAAATTAGTAAAAGAAAAATAATAACAATGAAAAATCACAATATTTTGTGACTTGTTTCAAAAAAAGTCGTTTACAACTTTTACGCTTTGGGAGTCCTTTTGTTTGTCATGTCTTCAACAATTAATTCAAAAATAGGTAATTTTGATAAAAGTTTTGAGTACTTTCAATTCCTTTTATGTTTAGGAGTTTTCTTTTATTTGTTATAAGTTAATAAAAACTTTGAGTGCTTTGACCTCTTTTTAGGTTTAGAAATCTTAAAAAAAAAAACGATCAATTCCTTGTAAGAAAAATATTACTAATTAGGTACAAAATTTATTAATTATTTTATAAATTATTTTGGTAAACTTTTCGAGCACTTCCACCTTGGCTTAGGTTTAGGAATTTTTTATTTTTTATGGTAAAAATCTCGAGCACTTTTACCTCAAATTTAGGAGTATGTGTTTATGCATGGAACCTAATATTTAGGACTTAAAGTTTATTAAAATTCTACGTTATAAAAATCTTTTATTAATTATATTATTTAACATGACTATAATTTCTTACATATTTTTTTCATAATTCTTTTCTTTTTTGTTAGTTAAGAGACATAACAACATTGTGAATAAATATTAGAGGCATCCAATATGGTTTTGAAACCCTTGTTCTTAGTATTTGTTAACATAAATCCCACGTAGGTATCCAATATGTTGTCTAGCCCTTCCTTGTTTTTACGATATTTTTAAAATTTCTTCAAATTTGAGGGTTTTGTCTCTCTTCATTAAACTTTTGAGATTTTAGTTTGTATAAATTTAATATTTAAGCTTAACTTTCTTTTTAACAAATTCAAGCTTAAATTTTACAACTTATAAAAACAGATATTGTGAGAAGAAAATTAAATTTAGGTCAAGAATCGAAATTGTTCAAGCATTACTATTCATGAAGATAACTGAAGTTTTCCTTCTTCGTCAACATAAGAATGCTCTCCCGCTCGGTTCTTGATAAATCACACATTCATATATTTATGCTAAATAAAATTATTATATAAAGTATTGTATATTTTTGCCTAATAAAGGAGTATGAAATCAATTAAAATTTAATGATCTATTGGATAAACTTTGCCCTTTCATTATTGCATTAAGATTATAAACTATAATTTATTTTCATATCATATTTGTAGGCTCAAAACCAATGGTTATGGCAAATTAGTCTAGAGTGTAGATTTGTCTTTTAAGTACTTGTAGTGTCGGCATTAAGTATGAAGGTTTTGTTCGATAATTCTTAAGAAAATTTGAATCATTCTTTTTCTCTTTATTATGATCTTACCACTTGCGATCAATTGCAGTGCATTAATCTTAGTGTAGGACCTAATGAAGTCGGACTACATTTTATGCACCTAGCTCTGTTTCTACTATTCAAACTAATGTTTGAAATTAACTATTGATTAATATTTTCTTTGAATATTTCTTCTTGAATTTTTGCTACTAATGTCACGACCCAATTTCACCTATAGGTCGTGATGGCGTCGGATACCGCTGTCAGACAAACCAACAATAAATACTAAATAAATTCTCATTTTATATTTTTGAACTCATAGTTGTTTCCCCCAATTAAATAGCAAAAGATGACATTTACCAAATACGTACTAATATCTTTAAAAATTTCCAATACAGTGCAATCCATAATCATCCCAAAACCCGGTGTCATAAGTACATGAGTATTTACTAGAGAATTAAAATAAAATACAGCATCTGTCTAGAATACAAATTAGACAGGAAAATATAATAACTCTGAAGGAGACTCTGTTAGCTGCGGATCGTAATATAGAATGAGGCTCACCTATGTCCCCACAATTATTAACCACACCTCTGCGCCCACAAGGCCGCTATACATATATATACCTACACAATAAAATGTGCAGCAAGTGCAGTATGAGTACGAAAATAACGTGTACCCAGTAAGTATCAAGCCTAATCTCGAAGAGGTAGATACGAGATGGCTGACTATGACACTCACTATGGGTCAATAATATTAAATAATCATGAAAATAGAAATTATTTATATCAACGTGATTCACGGAGTTAACAATAATTGTAATGACCCAACCGGTCATTTTGACTTTTAGAACCCCGTTACCCTAAATAAAACTTCTCATATGTTCTTTAAATAATTTATGACTTGTCGGGATAGTTGGTTCGGGATTTAGAAGTATTTGAGTTGAAATCGGAACACTTGGTTCCTTAAGTTGGCTTTAAAAGGTCAAGTTTGACTTTGGTCAACATTATGAGTAAACAGACTCAGATCAGTATTTTAAAAGTTTTGGTAGGTCCGTATCGTAATTTGGGACTTGGGAGTATGCCCGGAATTAAATTTCGAGGTCCCTAGCCCGAGATATGGGATTTTGATGAAAACAATTTAAAATGTTTAAGTTCAAATAGTGACCGGATGTCTAATTATATGAAAACGACCCCGGAATAGAATTTTGATGATTCCAACAGCTCTATATGTTGATTTTGGGCTTAGGAGCGGGATCGAAATTTTATTTGGAAGTCCGTAGTGAAATTAGGCTTGAAATGGTTAAAATATAAATTTAAAGTTTGGAAGTTTGACCGGGGAGTTGACTTTTTGATATAGGGGTCGGAATCCAGTTCTGAAAATCTTCACAGCTCCGTTATGTCATGTATGACTTGTCTGATTTGAGGTCAATCGGACTTGATTTGATAGGTTCCGACATCGAATGTAGAAGTTGAAAATTCTTAGTTTCATTAAGCTTGAATTGGTGTATAATTCGTGGTTTTAGCATTGTTTGATGTGATTTAGAGGTTAGACCAGGTTCGTATGATGTTTTAGGATTTGTTGGTATATTTGGTTGAGGTCCCGAGGGCCTCGAGTGAGTTTCAGATGGTTAACGGATCAAAAGTTGGACTTAAAAAGCTGCTGCAATTTTTCCCCTTCTGTTGGGCATTCTGGGCTGTGATCGAGCCCAGATATCGAGCCAGGCATCGAGCCCAGGCATCGAGCTAGGCATCGAGCCCAGGCATCGAGGCCCAGATATCGAGCCAGAGAATGACGAGGCTAAGGCTCGAGCTTGTGTATCGAGCCTAGGTATCGAGCCAGACATCGAGCCCAGGTATCGAGCCAGTGTTAACGAGGCTCAGACTCGAGCTTGTGTATCAAAGCCATGATCGAAGGTCCATCTCGAGGACCATGATCGAAGGCAAGACTCGAGGGCCAGGATCGAGACCCAAGATCGAGGGTCACGAAGGCTCAAGCTCGATGCCATGATCGAGGCTATGATCGAAGGACCGGACTTGATGCCATAATCGAGGCCATGATCCGAGGTCCAGGCTGAATCCTGTGATCGAGCCACGATCGAGGCCTAGGTTCGAGAGCCATAATCGAAGCCTCGATCGAGGCCCTGCTCGAGGCCCAGTTCCGAAGTGCTGTCTAGGCAGTTTTATAAATAGAGGGCATTCGTCCCATTCGCCATTTTTAACAAATTGGAGTTGGAGCAGAGGCGATTTTGGCAGAGTGTCAAGGAAAGACATTTGGGGTTAGTGATTCCAACTCGGATTTGGACTATATACACAAATATATCATTGTTTTCACCATCTAATTAGTGTTTTGAGATTGAAACTTGGAAAAATTTAGAAATCTCATAAAAGCGAATTTTTGAGATTTCGGTATCGATTCGGAGTCGGATTTGAGTGAAACTTGTATGGTTGGACTCGTAATTGAATGGGTTGTTGGATTTTATAACTTTTGCCGGATTTCGAGATGTGGGTCCCACTGACGAATATTTAATTAATTTCGTGATTTGTATAAAAATTGTAGTATTTTCTTATAGAATTGATTCATATAATTTTTAGTGATTATATCGAATTATTTTGGCTAGATTCGAGCCGGACAGGGTTGGATAATCGTGGAAAAGGCCTTCTAGTGGGTTAAATTGGAGCAAGACAAGGTAAGTCTCTTGTCTAATCTTGTGAGAGGGAAATTACCTCATAGGTGATTAAAAATTAAATAATTGTTGCTAATTGTGGGGGTTACGTACACACGAGGTGATGAGAGTCCGTGCGTAACTACTATTAATGCTAAAGTCCGGGTAGATTAGGACTCAAAGCATGCATTACTTGTGTAAATTGTATTCTTTGATTAACTAATATTAATTGATATTTATGAATATATTGTGAATTGCTAGATAAAGATATTAAATGATGAAAACCTCAGATGCTTGATTTTTTGCTTAAATTATTAATTGTTAAAAGAAATTATTCTTCCTCCCGAATTTATCTCATAATAAATATGCTCTCCTTCCGGAGGTACATAAGAAAATGTTCTCCTTTCTTATGGAGCGGGCCGAACGCCTCGGCAGGATAGATGCATCTATGGATCGTGCCGCACGTCCCTCGGCAATGTACACGAAACTCTGGATCGGGCCGTACGACCTCGGCAGAAAGCGTGCTTAATAATAATAATAATTACACAATACTTGAACAGTTTGTTACAGCTTGTAAAGTTATTTGATAAATTAAAAATTTATTGAAATTGAATTGCAGCTTGTAAA
>AWOL01S0010964.1:23804-48011 GCA_000715115.1 Nicotiana otophora | reverse complement strand
GAGGAACAGATGATTTGGAGGCGTCTTCTGCTCATCGTTTTCTGATTCCAACGTCCGAGAAATATTTCCCTCCAATTTTTTGTTTGTGTTTTCAATTGTAGCTGCTTGAAATGGGAGGAGGGAAGCAATTTGGGCTGAAGTGGCCTTTTGGTAGTTCTGGGCCGGGTTTGTTTAAGAAGGGGGGAAGTTCCATAACTAAGCAATGATAAACAAAATATCATTATAAAATAATATAAATGTTAGACAAAGAAGTAGCCAAAGAATCTAGGGGAGAGAGAGGGAGAGATTTTATTTCTCTTAATATTGCTACTTGTAAGCTGACTGCATAAGCTACTTGCAGCCTAAAAGACTTTTCTAGAGTCTTGTTGAAGCTACCTGCATGAGCTACTTGCAATATGCCTACATAAACTACTTGCCAGCTACTTGTTTGATTGCAAGCTACTTTAGGAAGTTGTAGGAGTAAAAATATACATCCACAATATAATATATTCATAACACTCCCTCCTGGATATTCATTGATAGACAATGTGCCTCGTTAAAATTTTGCTAAGAAAAAATTTGTGGGGAAAAAAATCTAGTGGAGGAAAAAAATACACATATCTAATTAGCTACCTTGTTAAGAACCTTATCAGAAAAATCCAGAGAAACAAATTCTTGGTTAAGAAAAAAAAAAGAGTACAACGTATATTTTATTCCTTCAAATTAAAGCATTACCAAAATCCTCGTATATGATGCACACAGATCTTGTATATCAACTTATCAAATGTTGAGGTTGGCATTATCTTTGTGATCGGATTTGCCAAATTATTTTTTTGTACAAACTTGTTGAGCATTTATATCATCATTTTTTAAAAAATTATGGATCTTATTAATTTTTAATATTGCACAGTTGGCTTTTACAAAAACTTGTACCATTTATAGCCAACTATGCGCAACTTAACATTATTCCAACTATTTACATTCTTCCAAAATAACAACATATCACTTTTCTTCATCCAACTTCTTCAAAAAATAAACATAGCAACTATATACAACAAAAAACATGTCAGTATGTCACTCAAGCACACAAATCACATTCAAAATTCCTCCCCACATTTAGCTTTTCATCCTCCTGGATGAAAATAGTCTCTATATGAGATTTCCTAATCCACTGGTGTCACACGTTGCTTCATCTTATTCGATTTGAGGTAATGTGGTATCCATTTAATCCTCAATATCAAAATCATCATATTGCTCCCCCATGAAACACTACTCTCAAGTTAGTAAAATCAGCAAAGATGTTATTTTCAAATAAAAAATGTGTATTTAGCGATGGTTCAAATGAAGGTAGGGCTATATTTTCTGGCGGGTTTTGGGGTTCCTGATTCATGAGAGACAATTCCGGATCCATACAAATAAACAGGAGAAATTCTACCGGTGCATTATATTCCAATTAGGCTTTCATATCTTTGACATAATTGAAGAATCCTCACAATAAATCAGTAGTGTAGAGAGATCTTTATCATTGAAAAACATGTATTCTTTCCGGTTTGTTGGGTTAATTCTATTGAGTAAGTTTAACTTCTTCAATTGATTTGGTTAATGATTCCACTTAAGCTCTCATCTCCTTGTATATTTTTTGGTGTTGTTCGTCTGCCATGGCTGAAAGGCTCTTCTTCTTCAGATTCTTTCCTTAGACCTTCTCTTATTTTAAATCTCTGCAAAATACTTTTGATAATTAACTTGCTTGATGGTGTCTTGTCTCCCATCACCGAAACTCCTAAATTTAAAATCAATTGAGCAATTATTGTGTTACAACCCGTAATTTCTAGATAAGCCAACGTTAGAATAGTTCTTAGCTATTTTTAACAATTCAAATTAATTGATACCGAGTAAACTGAATAAACTGAAATAAGACTGAGATGGAGTGAGAAAACCCATAATAACGTCAATATCTAAATACAATCCCAAAACTGGTATCACAAGTGCACTAGCGACTAGAATAATACAAATAATGATTTGAATGAAACTATTATAACTATCTGAAATTAAATGAACAACTAAAATAAGGTGGAAGGGGACTTCAGGGCTACGAACGCCGAGCGGTTATACCTCAAGTCTCCGTCAGGCAATCAATCCGAGCAATTAACTGACCGCGGTTAGGACCGACTCCATAATCTGCACAAGAAGTGCATAGTGTAGTATGAGTACAACCGACCTCATGTACTCTGTAAGTACCGAGTCTAACCTCGACGATATAGTAGCGAGGCTAAGGCGGGTCACTTATAATAACCTGTACGAAGTATAATTATAATAACATGAAAGGAACATAGGAAAATAAGGCAGTTAACTTATGAAAATAAACTCAATCCTCGAAATCGGTAATACCAGAAACACGAGTACTCAGAATCTCGTATGAAAGCACTGAAGGCTAACATAATACAACAATGAATAGAAAACACACAATTCGTTGCAGTGCGCAATCCGATCCCACCGTACAAACACAATCCTCCCTTATTTCACTATATCAATATCAAGAATAACATATAAAACTCGTTGCGGTGCACACCCGATCACACTATATAATCATATTCAATATCATAATCCTCCCTTATTTTACCATATCAAATCACATATAAAATCCGTTGCGGCGTACAACCCGATTCAACCATATCAATATCAATCCTCCCTTATTCCACCCGTTGCGGCGTACAAATCGATCCATAAACAAAATCAATAAATATAATCAACTCAACAACTCAAATCACAAGAATCTCTACGATTAAAGAATATGAAAGCAACGTCATAAAGGAACCTCGTATCAAATCAAGGAATGCTACAATTAACACAAAGTAACAATACAAGCCAAAGATATGACAATTAAAGTGTACAAGCAAGACAAGTAAGGCAAGTAGCAATTAATCATGGAATCATGGAAGAAACAAGCATTTCAATACAAGAGTGCTAGGTGACAAATATCAAGTTAAGGCATAGAAAACAACTAAGACATGTAACAGTTAAGGCATGGGATGAGATAATTAATAAAATATGGGAAAGCATGAAAATAATTATTTTGACAGCGTATATACACTCGTCACCTCGCATATACACCGCTACACATGTAATTCACCTAGCACATAACTCAAGGGTCACAAATTCCCTCAAAGTAAGGTTAGACCCCGGGACCACTTGGTCAAAAGTAGAGATTCGGACCAAAATCTAATTAACCATTCACCCCCGAGCCCGGTTATGTAATTAGTTTTGAAATCGGACCTCAATTCGAGGTCTAAATTCCAAATTTACAATAACCCGCAATTCCATCCAAATCCCTAAATTCTACCATGAAAATCCTAGATTTGATGTTAAAAACTTATGAAATGTAATGGTTAATTGAAAATAATAGATTAAAGTCACTTACCAATTAATTTAGGAAGAAAATCTCTTGAAAAAATCACCTCTTGAATGTTTAGGGTTGAGAGTTTGTGAAAAATGAGCTAAATCCCGCATTCTCAGCTTTTTGTCCAAGCGCAGATATCGCAATTGCGACCTGGGGTTCGCAAATGCGAAGAAGTTCTCGCAAAAGCGAACATCCCCCACCTCTGCTGACATCGCAAATACGACGCTTTGTTCGCAAATGCGAACTAGGACCTTACGCAAATGCGACCCATTTGATCGCAAATGTAAACAAGATTCCCCAACCCCCAATCGCAAATGCAAAGAATTTGTTCGCAAATGCGAACGTGACAGAATTCGCCTACTATCGCAAATGCGACCCTAACCTCGTAAATGCGAGGTATGAGACATGTGCACCAAAACCATCAAAGTCCTACTCTTTCAAACACTCTGCCATGCGTTCGAAACTCACTCGAGCCCTCAAGGCTCTAAACCAAACATGCACACAAGTTCAAAAATATCATACGAACTCGCTCGCATGAACAAAATACCAAAATAACACCTAGAACTACGAATCAGACACCGAAACGAATGAAATTTTCAAAGAAACTTAAGAATATGCAAATTTATAAACGGACGTCTGAATCATGTCAAATCAACTGCGTTTTGCACCAAAATTTGCAAACAAATCATAAATACTAAAATGAACCTATACCAAATTTCGGAACCAAAATCCAAATCCGGTAGCAACTAAGTCAGCTTATGGTCAAACTTAGGAATTCTTTAAACCTTTAAATTGCTAGTTTTTAACAAATTACGTTAAATCAAGCTATGTACTTCCGAATTCGATTTCGGGCATACGCCCAAGTCCCAAATCACGATACATACCCACCGGGATTGTCAAAATACTGATCCGTGACCATTTATATAAAATGTTGACCATAGTCAACTCAAATGAGTTTTAAGGCATGATTATATTTTCATCAAATTTCTCATAAAAACTTTTCGGAAAAAGGACAGGGATTGCGCATGCAAATCGAGGAAGGCTAACCGGAGCTATTCGAGATTTTGGAGTACAGAAATAAAGGGTAAAACTATGAATGACCTATCAGGTCTTCACATTCTCCACCTCTAAAATAAACGTTCGTCCTCGAACGGACATAGAAAGGTACCCGGACTGGTAAAAAGATGTGGATATCTACTCCGCATGTCTGACTCGAACTCCCACATGGCTGCCTCGATCGACTGACATTTCCACTACTCAAATTGAAGGATAACTCTTAGACCTCAACCGCCGGACCTGCCAGGCTAGAATAGCCACCGGATCCTCCTCATAAGTCAAATCCTTTTCCAATTGAACTGAACTGAAATCTAACACATGTGACGGATCGCCATGATACTTCCGGAGCATAGACACATAGAACACCGAATGGACAACTGATAAACTAGGTGGCAATACAAGCATGTAGGCCACCTCACCCGCTCTCTCAAGAATTTCAAAGGGTCCGATATACCTAGGGCTCAATTTTTCCTTCTTTCCGAACCTCATCACACCCTTCATGGGTCAAACTCAGAGCAATACCCCCATTCCAACCATGAATGCAACATAACGGACTCTACGATTGGCATAACTCTTCTGCCTAGACTGAGCGGTGCCAAGTCGATCCTGAATAATATTGACCTTATCCATGGCATCCTGAACCAAATCGGTACCCAACACCCGAGCCTCTCCCGGCTCAAACCATCCAACTGTGAACGACATCACCTCCCGTATAATGCCTCATAGGGAGCCATCTGAATGCTCAACTGGTAGCTATTATTGCAGGCAAGCTCTGCAAGCGGCAAGAACTGATCCCAATAACCACTGCAATCTATAACACAAGCGCGGAACATATTCTCTAATGTCCGAATAGTGCACTCAGACTGCCCGACTGTCTGGGGTGAAATGTTGTACTCATCTCAACCCACGTGCCTAACTCACACTATATGACCCTCCAGAAGTGTAAGGTGAACTGCGTACCTCGATCAGAAATGATAGACACGGGCACACCGTAGAGACGGACGATCTCGCGATATAGATCTCAACTAACCGCTCTGAAGAATAGGCAACTGCCACTGGAATGAAATGTGCCGACTTGGTAAACCTATCCATAATGACCCATACCGCGTCAAACTTCTTCTGAGTCCGTGAAAGTCTAACAACAAAATCCATAGTGATACGTTCCCACTTTCACTCAGGAATCTCTAGTATCTGAAGCAAACCACTATGCCTCTGATGCTTGTACTTTACTTGCTGATAATTTAGACATCGAGCTACACATGCAACTATATCCTTCTTCGTACTCCTTCACCAATAATGTTACCACAAGTCCTGATACATCTTGGTGGCACCTGGATGAATAGAATACCAGGAATTGTGGGCCTCCTCAAGAATCGACTCACAAAGCCCATCCACATTGGGCACATAAATATGACCTTGCATCCGTAAAAACCCATCATCTCCAACAGTAACATGCTTGGCACAACTGTGTCGCACCGTATCCTTAAGGACAAGCAAATGGGGATCATCATACTGACACTCTCTAATGCGCTCATACAAGGAAGACTAGGAGATTATGCAAGCTAGAACATGACTAGGCTCCGAAACATCTAGCCTCACGAACTGATTGAGCAAAGCCTGAACACCTGCACCGAGCGACCTCTCACCAACTGGAATATACGCAAGGCTACCCATGCTCACCGCCTTTCGACTCAAGGCAACGACCACCACATTGGCCTTCCCAGGATGATAAAAATCGTGATATCATAGTCTTTCAACAGCTCCAACCACCTCATATGCCTCAAGTTGAAATCCTTCTACTTGAACAAATACTGTAAACTTTGATGATCCGTGAATACCTCACATGACACTCCATAAAGATAGTGCCTCCTAATCTTCAGCGCATGAACAACGGTTGTCAACTCTAAGTCATGAACAAGGTAATTCTTCTCATTAACCTTCAACTGCCGTGATGCGTATGCAATCACCCTGCCATCCTACATCAATACTGCACTGAGCCCAATACGAGATGCATCACAATACATCGTGTAGGATCCTGAATCTGTGGGCAACACCAACACTCACACCGTAGTCAAAGCGGTCTTGAGCTTCTGAAATCTCAACTCACACTATCCGACCATCGGAATGGGGTATCTTTTTGGGTCAATCTAGTCAATAGGGGTGCTATAGATGAAAACCCCTCCACGAATAGGTGATAATAACCCGCTAAACCCAAGAAACTTCGGATCTCTATAGCTGAAGTAGGTCTAGGCCAGTTCTGAACTGCCTCAATCTTCTTAGGATCCACCTTTATGCCCTCTGCTGATACAACATGCTCCAAAAAGGCGACTGAGTCTAACCAAAACTCACACTTTGAAAACGTGACATATAATTGGTTATCTCTCAGAGTCTGAAGTACAATCCGAAGATGTTGTTCATGCTCGTATCGACTGCGGGATTAGATCAAGATATCATCAATAAATACAATCACCATAGAGTCCAAATAGGGCTTGAACACCCGGTTCATCAAATCCATAAATGTTGTTGGGGCATTTTTAAAGCCAAATGACATCACTGAGTCCGAAAAGTCATCATAGGGACATCAGATGCCCTAATCTTCAACAGATGGTAGCCAAACCTCAAATCAAGATTCGAAAACACCTTGGCACCATGAAGTCAATCAAATAAGTCATCAATCCTCGACAATGGATACTTGTTCTTGATAGTGACTTTGTTCAACTGCCAACAGTCTATACACATCCTCATCAATCCATCTTTCTTCTTCACGAATGATACAGGTGTACCTCAGGGCGAGACACTAGGTCTAATGAATACTTTATCAAGCAAATCTTGCAATTGCTGCTTCAACTCCGGCGGGGCCATACGGTATAGTGGAATAGAAATGGGCTGAGAGCCCAGAGCCAAATCAATACAGAAGTCAATATCTCTGTCGGGTGGCATCCCCAACAAATCTACAGGAAACACCTCTGGAAACTCACGCATAACTGGTACTATCCATGGAAGGAACCTCCGCACTAGAATCATGGACATAGGCTAAATAAGCTAGACATCCATTCTCGACCATACGTCGAGCCATCACATAAGAAATAACTATGCTGGTAGAATGGCCAAAAGTCCCTCTCCACTATAATCGAGGCAACCCCAACATCGCTAAGGTCACCGTCTTGGCGTGACAGTCAAATATAGCATGATAAAGTGACAACCAATCCATACCTAAGATAACATCGAAGTCTATTATATCAAGAAGTAGGAGAACTATGCTAGTCTTAATACTCCCAACAATAATCACACACGAGCGATAGACACGATCTGCAATAGTAGAATCTCCAACAGGCGTGGACACATACACAAGAGCACTTAAAGAATCACGAGCCACAACCAAATATGAAGCAAAATAGGATGACACGTAGGAATAAGTAGAGCCCGGATCAAATAGAACTGAAGCATCTCTATGGCTAACTGGAACAATACCTGTGATAACAACGTCAGATGACTCGGCCTCAGGCCTAGCTGGGAAAGCATAACATCGAGGATGTAGCCCTTTACTATGAACTATGTTTCTAGGACGGTCTCTAGTTGGCTGACCTCTACCTCTAGATGCCTGACCCCTGACTCTCGCTGAATAGGCGGGCAGTGGGGCAACCAGTGCCGAAACCATGGCACGAGAACTCTGATGTGGCATGCCACCCAATAATCTTGAATAGAACCTCCTGATATGACCAGTACCTCCACACTCAAAACACCTATCATACTGCTATGGCTGCTGAAGCTGAAGCTGACCCGAATGGGCCAAATAACCTCGGTGATAGCTCTGAATCGGAGGCGCACTGATAGGAGCTGATGGTGCATTATAGGTTGGCTATCTAGAATGATGCACATAAGTACCACGACTCCCTGAAGCACCATGAGATGCTTGAAGCGTAGAATGAAATTACTTGGGAGGATAGACTCTACCATAAGTACCCTTGCATCCATATAAGGCACCACTAAAACCACCGAAATGACGAGGCCTCTTATCAGACACCAGCCCTCTATCCTGAGCACGAACCATCTCGATCCAACTAGCAATATCTACGGCCGTTTGGAAAGAAATATCACTTCCGGTCTCCTTGGCCATCTGTAGCCTGATGTAAAAGTGAGACCATCAATAAATCTCCTCACCCTCTCCCTCTCAGTAGGAAGCAAGATAATGACATGACGAGCTAGGTTCACAAATCGAGTTTCGTACTGGGTAACAGTCATACTACCCTGGTGAAGACGATTAAACTGATTGCAGTACTACTCTCTCATAGTGACAGGAATGAACTTCTCTAGAAATAGTTGTGAGAACTGATCCTAGGTAAGTGCAGGCAGCCCACCTGGTCTAGTTAACATATAACCTCTCCACCACCTCTTGGCGGAACCAATCATCTGAAATGCTGCAAAATCGGTCCCATTGGTCTCAACTATACCCATGTTGCGCAACACCTCGTGGCAACGGTCCAGGTAATCCCGTGGGTCCTCGGAAGATACACCACTTAGTGAATAAGGAAGAGTTTGGTAAACTTATCCAATCAAAACAAGGCCTCAGAAGACATGACATGCTAATTACCAGCATATGCCGCAACAACTGACTGAACCAACCCAACTGGCGGGGCTATTGGAGTCTGATACTGGGGAGCCACCTGCTCCGGGGTGTGAGTAGCGGGAGTCTGTTCTCCACCCCCAGTCCGAGAGAGGGCTGGTGCCACCGGAAATGTACCGGTCTTTAGGCCATCCTCTCCATAAGTCCCACCAAATAGACTAGAGCATCCTGAAGCACTAGAGTGGCTATGAACCCCTCCAAAACCAGAGCTGGTCTGAAGGGTACAATATGAGCTGGAATCTCCTCCTCAAAATCTACATGAGGCTTCATTGCAGTTGTTGCTACTCGAGCTCTAGGCTGAGCTCTACCTCAACCTTGGACGCTGGCTCGGCCTTGGCCTCGACCTCTGCCCCTCATATTAGCTGCCACAGGGGGCTCCGGCTCGTGTCCAGCTGTAGATACAGTGCGTGTTCTCGTCATCTGCGAGAGAATAAGAATATAATGGTTCAATTATCAATGATAGAATAAAAGCACACGATAGAGAAAAAATGAAGTGAATTTTTTCCTAAACTCCATAGCCTCTGGAAGATAAGCACAGATGTCTCTGTACCGATCCTCCAGACTCTACTAAGCTTGCTTGTGACTCATGAGACCTAGGCAACCTAGTGCTCTGATACCAACTTTTCACGACCCAGAATTTTTACCCTTGGGACTGTGATGACGCCTAATATTTTACTTGCTAGGCAAGCCAACGTTAGAATAGTTCTTAGCCATTATTAAAAATTCAAATTAGCTAATATCGAGTAAACTGAATAAACTGAAATAAGACTAAGATAGAGTGAGAAAACCCATAATAACAGTAATATCTAGATACAATCCCAGAATTGGTGTCACAAGTACACAAGCGACTAGAATAATACAAATAATGGTTTGAATAAAAGTATAATTGTCTGAAATTAAATGAACAACTAAAATAAGGTAGAAGGGGACTTTAGGACTGCGAACGTCGAGCAGCCGTACCTCAAATCTCCGCCAGGCAATCAATCCAAGCAATCTACTGACCGCAGCTAGGACCTACTCCAAAATCTACACAAGAAGTGCAGAGTGTAGTATGAGTAACCGACCCTGTGTACTCTGTAAGTGCCAACTCTAATGTCGACGAAATAGTGATGAGGTTAAGATGGGTCACTTACAATAACCTGTACGAAGTATAATTATAATAACAGGAAAGGAACACATGAAAATAAGGCAGTTTACTTATAAAAATAAACTCAATCCTCGAAATCGGTAATACTAGAAAAACTAGTACTCAGAATCTCATATGAAAGCACCGAAGGCTAACACAATGAATATAAAACACATAATCCATTGCGGCATGCAACCCGATCCAACCGTACAAACACAATCCTCCCTTATTTTACCATATCAATATCAAGAATAACATGTAAAACCTATTGCGGCGTGCAACCCAATCCCACCGTATAATCAAATTCAATATCATAATCCTCCCTTATTTCACCACATCAAATCACATATAAAATCTGTTGCGACGTGCAACCCGATCTATAAATAAAATCAATAAATGTAATCAACTCAACAACTCAAATCATAAAAATCTCTACGATTAAAGAATATGACAGCAACGCCATAAAGGAATCTTGTACCAAATCAAGGAATTCTACAATTAACACACAGTAACAAGACAAGCCAAAGAAATGACAATTAAAGTGTACAAGTAAGACAAGTAGCAATTAATCATGGAATCATGGAAGCTACAAGCATTTCAATATAAGAGTGCTAGGTGACAAGTAACAAGTTAAGGCATAGAAATCAACTAAGACATATAACAATTAAGGCATGGAATGAGATAATTAATGAAATATGGGAAAACATGAAAAAAAAACTATTTTGACGGCGTATATACACTCGTTACCTCACATGTACGCCGTTACACATGTAATTCACTTAGCACATAGCTCAAGGATCCCTAATTCTATCAAATTAAGGTTAGACCCAACATTTACCTTGCTCCGCAAGCAAATCAAAGCTCAAACGGGTCCTTTTCTCTAAAATCCGCCTCCAAACCAATCGAATCTAACCACAATCGACTCAATAACATCAAACAATGCTAGAAAAATCAATTACAATCCAAAAGTCAACAAAAGTGAACCTCGTGTCCGCTTGGTCAAAACTCAAGATTCAGACCAAAAACCCAATTACCCATTCACCCTTGAGCCCGGTTATGTAATTAATTTTGAAATATAACTTCAATTCGAGGTATAGATCCCAAATTTATAAAAATCTCTAATTCTACCAAAATTCCTAATTTCTACCATGAAAATCCTAGATTTGATGTTGAAAATTTGTGAAATGTAATGGTAATTGAAAAGAAATAGATTAAAGTCACTTATCAACGAATTTAGGAAGAAAATCTCATGGAAAAATCACCTCTAGGGTGTTTAGAGTTGAGAGTTTGTGAAAAATGAGCTAAATCTCGCATTTTCAGCCTTTTGTCCCGGCGCAAATGCCGCAATTGCGAACCATGCAAATGCGAAAAAGTTCTCGCAAAAGTTAACTTCCCCTACCTCTGCTGGCATCGCAAATGCGACGCTTTGTTCGCAAATGCGAACTAGGACCTTCCGCAAATGCGACCCATTTTGATCGCAAATGTGAACAAGCTTCCCCAGCCCCCATCCGCAGATGCGAAGAATTTGTTCGAAAATGCGAACGTGACAGAGCTCTCCCACTATCGCAAATACGAGGTCTGAGACCTATGCACCAAAACCAGAAAAGTCCTACTCTTTCAAACACTTCGTCTGCGTCCGATACTCACCCGAGCCCTCGGGGCTCTAAACCAAACATGCACACAAGTCCAAAAATATCATACGAACTCGCTCGCGTAATCTAAATACCAAAATAACATCTAAATCTATGAATCGGATACCAAAATGAATGTGATTTTCAAAGAAACTTAAGAATACGCAAATTTACAAACAGATGTCCAAATCAAGTCAAATTTACAAACAGACAAGTCATAAATATTGAAATGAACCTATAGCAAATTCCGAAACCAAAATCTGAACCCGGTAGCAACAAAGTCAACTCACGGTCAAACTTAAAAATTCTTTAAACCTTTAAATTACTAGTTTTCAACAAATTATGTTAAATCAAGTTAGGGACTTCCGTATTCGATTCCGGGCATACGCCCAAGTCCCAAATCACGATACAGACCCATCGAAACCGTCAAAACGTTGATCTGGGTTTGTTTACATAAAATATTAATCGTAGTCAACTCAAATGAGTTTTAAGGCATGATTTCATATTTTCATAAATTTTCTCATAAAAGTTTTTCGAAAAAAGGACATGGATTGCGCATGCAAATTGAGGAAGGATAAATGGAGCTATTTGAGGTCTCAGAACACATAAATAAAGGATAAAACTTTGAATGACATATCGGGTCATCACATGTTAAAAGGAAAAATAAACTTCTAGCTTCATTTTTGTAACGACAATCTTGAGTCTACTTTTGAATATACTTTTCAGCATTCAAATCCATTAATCTTATCTTTGTAGATTTCAGATTATTTGCTTTTGGCAGAAATATACTACTAACAAAAATTAGAATTGGACGAGCTCTATAACTGAAATTTCTCTCTCTATGGCAACCTTTATCTCCCCTCCAATGTGCTCCAAAATAGCAGAGAGTATTTTCGACTAGCTTCAAATCAGGTTTGTCAATAAAAGCTAATGTTTCTAAACCATCAACCTCATGAAGTTGATAGAGTTTTTTTGGCATCAGCTGAACAATCAATTTGAACTCCTTGAATCATAAAAGAGCGAGTAATTTAGTTTATATTTTTATAAAACTCTAGCACAAAATCAACCTAAAAATCACATAGAGTTCTTACAAATTCTGACCAAGGATACTTGTTAATGGCATGGACAATAAAACATCTCCCAATCCATCATTTGGATAAAAAAAATTCTTTTTCTGAAAAAGGAGTTCTATTAATGTCCGCCCAAGAATTTTCAGATGTAAGATTTCTAGAAGAAGAAGCTCTTTGAGTGATCATAGAAAAGGGCTTAGAGGAGCAGAGGAAAAAAAAGAGACAATGGAAAAAGAATACAAAAAACTATACACAGGAGAGACAGTAGATTGAAGGAGAAAGCATAATCTGGTGGAGATGGATAAAATAAGGTAAAAAAGAGTTTGGTTGAAGAAGTTAATGGCACCTAAACTTATTTTTACAATCAATCTTATTTTTATAGTTAGTGAGGACCGTTGTCAACACATGGATGAAGAATGAAATTGGATGAAAATACAAGATTTATTTTTATTATATTAAAATTGATTGATGTCAATGTATGATCTTACTTTGGCGTCAATGGCTTTTTACATTCCCTCTGATACCACTGTTCTTTGGCAATGTCCTTTATTTTATAATTATTATTATAATTTTTTATTTTATTTTTGAAGCTTTAACCCATGGAATACACATTACTTACAAGGCATATGAAACTTTTTTGCTTTTCCAAAACTCTGTCACCCCGCATGGATCACACAAGATTTTATTTTGTACTTTTCTCTATATGCTTGCACAAGCAACATAAAAAAGTTAGTACTAATACTTACTTCATATCTTATTTTATAGCAGTAGGGTACACATAGTAATAATAACCTTATATATTTTATTCAATGTAGTAGTAATAAGTATACACATACACTGGTTTTCAATAAATTATTTTGCAACTTCTTTTCATACACTATTATGCCACATAGATCATTCCTTTATCATACTCTTCCTTGGTAATTATGTAGGTCCTTTTTTATATGCAGTTCAGGTCTATGCTAATTTATTCTTCCCTTGTTCTAGATACTTTGACTATCTTTCCTATATATTTATTTATGGCTCGTGCTCAATATGCTTTAGGGAATTTGCAGGTCTGCAATAATAATGTATTCCTGAAAAGTGTAAGCTTCATATTACTTCCAATCTAACTGCTTGGAAGCTCAAATAAAAGCTTAGAAAAAAAATCGAATAGTCAAATGCACTCAGCTAGATTTTTTATTCTTGCTTTCTATATGTGTTTGACACTAGAATTTCTTAATTCTCTTGTGCATTATGATCTATGTTGCTGCACTTTATCTTCTCATAATGAGGTAGCATGATTAAAGATATTCCCTGTACATGAAATTACACCTAGTGACCTTGAAGATGGATGGTTTTAAATGTTTTACCACCGGTTGGCTCATGGGCAAACTTTTAAAATCGGAAGTCAAAAGTGTTTTTCATGGGGCAAGCGAGATTTAATAGTTGTTAAACTTGAAGTTCTACCCACGGGGCAAGAAGAGTCCAAAAATCAATAGTGGCATCGAAATATCCTATTTGGGCAAATCATCCTTCCTCATAACTGAACAATAATCAAAATTCCAGTAGCATGCTTTAAAATTCAGACACAAAGCTATTTTCTAAAATTTTATTATCGAGGTCAAAATTTAACAGTGGCATCAAATGACCCTATTTGTACAAATGATAATGAATATTTATTTTATGGCCATAATATTGAGAGATCTACACAGCTAAACACTTTTTAAAAAATATTTAAGAAAATAATATTACTCTTATTTATTACAGAAATAATTTTATTACACTAATAATGCAACGACTGATTGGTCATTTTGAGTATTCCAGTCATGATCTCCTATGTATTCCCTTATCTATGTTATATTCTGATTACGTGACTTGCCAGGGTGTTTGGTTTTGATTTTGGGTGAGTTTCGGAGTGCTATGGGACACATAGTCCCTAAGTTAGAGTCTTAAGTTGTTAGAGTTGACCGTAGTTTGACTTTTATGTAAACGACTTTAGAATGGAGTTTTGACGGTCCCAATAGCTCCGTATGGTAATTTTTAACTTAGGAGCGTGTCCGGATATTGATTTGGAGGACCGTAGGTTGTTTTGGTGTGAATTGGCGAAAGTTGAAAGTTTGGAACGTTGGAAAGTTTGATCGGGAGTTGAATTTATTGATATCGGTGTTGGATTTCGATTTTGGAAGTTGGAATAGGTCTTTCATGTTATTTATGATTTTTGTGAAAAATTTAAAGTCAATTGGAATTTTTTAAGTATGAATCGACATTAGTTTTGAAATTCGGAAGTTCATTAGGCTTAAATTGATGCGCGATTTGTGGTTCTAGTGTTGTTTTATGTGATTTGACGCTTCGAGCGTATTTGTATGATGTTTTAGGACTTATTGATATGTTTGGTTGAGGTCCCAGTAGCCTCGGGTGTGATTCAGACCATGTTCGGCGCATTTCGGAACCTTAAGGACTGCTGAATCTGTTGTTACTGGTTTCCTTATACGCGAGCGTGAGTGGGTTTCCTTATACGCGAGCGCGAGGGGGTTATCGTGATCGTGATGAGTTGTTTGGAACTGGTGAATGTTTTCTATGCGATCGCGTGGTTGAGGCTACGATCGCGAAGTGAGTTGAGGTAGTTCATCGCGAACGCGTAGGGTAGATCGCGTTCGCGTGGCCTGTGATGCGGTCGTGAAGGGGAGGCGGCTTGTTCATCACGTTTTCGATTGGTCTCACACGATCGCGAAAATGTAATTTTGAGCTAGGCAGAATTTGTGTTACACGATCGCGAAGGAAATTCCGCTATCGCGATGTGCAAATCACTGGGCAGCAGAATAAAGTTTTAAAATCGAGGGTTCATCTCATATTTCATATTTTGGACCAAGAGAGCTCGGTGTGAGGCGATTGTTCGAGGGATTTTGAAGGAAATCATTAGGGTAAGTGATTCTAACCCAGATTGATCTATATTTCACGAATCTATTACTATTTTCATAATTTAATTAGGGATTTGAGTTGGAAATTTGGGAAAAATTTGTGAAAACTTCATAGACTAAATTTTGGGGTTTTGAAAGGCGATTTGAGGTCAAATTTGAGTAATTTTTGAATGGTTGGACTCGTTATCTAATGGGTGTTCGGATTTTGTAACTTTGGTCGGATACCAAGTCGCGGGCCCGAGTTGACTTTTTAGAATTGACTTTTTATTTCTTTGCAAAGATCGTAACTTTATTATTTGAATTAGTTTCCTATAGGTTATATTTATGGTATGAAGTTATTTTGGCTAGATTCGAGCCGTTCGAAGTTGAAAAATTGAGGGAAAGGCCTACTAGTGGATTGGGTTAGCGTGATTTGAGGTAAGTGTCTTGCCTAACTTTGTGGAGGGGGGAATTACCCTTTAGGATTGGTGTTATTTTGTGATATTTGTGATGTGGAAGCCGTTTACGCAAGGTGACGAGTGTGTATACGGGCTAAATGTAAAAATTATTAATTTTAGCTATGTAGATTCCTTTCATGCCTTAATTGAGTTACCTTAACATGTTATAGTCATCATTTCTAGCCTATTTTCACATGTTCTACTTGTCTTATCTCTTACTTGCTAATTGTTCTACGTGTTTAGTTAAAGTTATTTCTTCCTTTATCCCATGTTCATTATCTGACCGTTTAACGCTTTACTTGAAGTTGTTATTCTTGGAATATCTTGTTGTTGAATTTGGTATTGAGTTGTAAAGGTCGTGATTTGCATTGAGGCAAAGTATTAAGTTGTGAAATAATATTCTTATTGAGTTATTCACTTTCGGTTGTTATTGTTAAGACATTGTGTACATTGTGGTTGAGCCGCGGGCTCCTTATTGTGAAAATACTATTATTGTTGATTTCTTTGGTAAGTTGTGATATTGGGCACTTGAGGTGCGACTTGTGATACATTGTGATATTGATACGCATGCGGTGGTATAAGGTTTTAGGATTGATACGCATGCGGAGATAAGGTGGGCTTGATACGCATGGCTAGTAGGGGAACTACTAGAAGCCATGCGGTGTGATAAGGCGGGCTAAAACGCGGGATGCTATTTCGAAAACAATAATTTTCAAAACTAAATGCAAGGCTCTCACGGTGATATAAGGAAAGATTTCGAATTGTTCTTGCGATTTGAGACTACGAGGAGGTACCTCGGTAGTGACTCTTGTCGGTGTTTCTCTATGGCTGCATTTGTCTTTGGTTGTTTGTTTCTTTAGCTTATTATTTTTTATTTTCTCTGTGTTGCCCTAATTACTTTAGTTCCGTATAGCTAACCTTGATATTCTATTTGTTGTCTCAATTCCATTACTACACTGCTATACACTTGTATAATTTTTCTTATTTATTCAAGTAAGGCCTTGACCTGACCTCGTCACTACTCTACCGAGGTTAGGCTTGGCACTTATTGGGTACCGTTGTGGTGTACTTATGCTACACTTCTTCATATCTTTTTGTGCAGATCCAGGTACCTCCTACCATCTCAGGTGTTAGTAAGAGCTCAGCTGCGGAGACTTCAAGGTATACCTGCGGGCGTCCGCAGGCCTCAGAGTCCCCTTCTATCTAGATTCATTTATTTGATTATCCTTTTTATAGACATTTATGTATAAGATTATTCAGTACTACTACTTAGATCTTGTGACTTGTATTTCGCCGGGTTTTGGGAGTTGTACATGTTGAGTTGCATATTTTATTTTATATAGTTGTTGAACTTTTGAGACTTTAAATTATCGCTTCAGTCATTTCCGCATGAATGTTAGGCTTACCTAGTCTTATAGACTAGGTGCTATCACGATATCCTATGGAGGGGAATTTGGGGTCGGGACAAGTTGGTATCAGAGCTCTAGGTTCATAGGTGTTATGAGTCACAAGCAAGTATAGTCGAGTCTTACGGATCAGTACAGAGACGTCTATGCTTATCTTCGGGAGGCTATAGAACTGTTAGGAAAAGTTTCATTTCTTTGATTTCTTATTGTGTGAATTTGTTGACTTCGGAATTCTAAATCTCTGTCTTTCTATTCTCTCACATATGGTGAGAACACGCACAACTGGATCTGATGATCAGACACCCGCGCCTCCTGCTAGAGCCACGTGAGGCTGGGGCCTGAGCAGAGGCCAAAGACATCCACGTGGTGCATCCAGAGCACCGGCACGAGTTGCTACAGAGGAGCCACCAATAGCTCAAGTTGGAGAGCAGGCACCCGAGACGCCTGTTACTACCCCTACACTTAAGGAGACTCTCGCCCAGTTTTTGAGCATGTTTGACACTTTAGCTCAGGCAAGGTTGATCCCACTTGCTCCTGTCACATCTCAGGCTGGGGAGGAGCATAGACTCCCACCACATGTACCCCAGAGCAACGGGTCTAGGTTGACTAGGTCCCATAGGTCATACAAGTGCAGCCGATTGTCCTAGTTCAGCCCGAGATTAGGACAACAGCTTCTGAGGTGGAGAAACTCAGGATCGAGAGGTACAAGAAGTACCACCCTCCTACTTTCAGCAGTTTAGCTTCAACGGATGCCCAGGGTTTTCTTGAGGAGTGCCACCATATCCTCTATATTATGGATATTGTGGAGTCAAGTAGGGTTGCTTTCACTATGTTCCAGCTTAAGGGAGTGGCTTATCAGTGGTGGCGAGCGTATAAGTTGGGTAGCCCGACCGAGGCAGCTTCACTCACCTGGGCTCTGTTCTCAGATATGTTCATGATGGAGTTTGTTCCCTAGAGTCTTAAGGATGCCTGACGCGCAGAATTTGAGAAGTTGCGCAAGGGTGCTATGACTGTATCAGAGTGTGCAATCTATTTTAGTGATTTGTCCAGGAATGCACCAACTCTAGTCTCCACTGTTAGAGAGTGAGTTTGTCGATTTTACGAGGGGCTCAACCCTGGTATCAGGTTTAGCATGGCTCGAGAGTTGGAGATGGATATCCCATATCAACAGGTAGTGGAGTTCGCTAGGATATTAGAGGGTATGTGGGCCCGGGAGAGAGAGGAGAGGGAGGCCAAGAGGCCTCGAGATTCTGTCACATATAGTAGTGCCCATTCCTCACCTGCAGCCCGTCATGGTAAGGGCTATGTGAGTCGCCATGTTCATTCAGCACTTCCAGCTTCCAAAGGTATTTTGGCCACTCCCCGGTCTTAGGTTGCCCATTATGCACCGCCACTGTCTAGTGCACCTCCTGCATGGGGTGTTTTCAGCAGTCAGTCCAGCCGACGAGGCTCGAGCCACTCCCAATAGCCACGTCCTATGAGAGCTTGTTTCAATTGTGGTGACACTCATCATATGGTGAAGGACTGCCCCAGACTCAGGAGGGGCGCACCTTCATAGACTACTCATGCCTCACGTATTCCACAGGGCCTTTAGGCTTCTCAGGATGTGGTTATCACATTAGTTGCCACTCCACCTGCACAACCAGCTAGAGGTGGAGGTCGGGAAGGTAGAGGTCAACCTAGAGGGGGAGGCGAGGCCTGATGTTATGCTCTTCCTAGTAGGACGGAGGCGGTTACATCCGACTCAATTATCACTGGTATTATTCAGGTTTTCCATAGAGATGCATATGTCTTATTTGATGCATGATCCACTTATTCCTATGTATCATCTTACTTTACTCCATATTTGGGTATATTTCGTACTTCTTTGAGTTCTCCTGTCTATGTCTCCATGCCTGTAGGAGATTCCACTACTGTTGATTGTGTGTATCAGTCGTGTTTAGTTGTTCTAGGTAGTTTTGAGACCAGAGCCGATCAATTGTTGCTCAATATGGTAGATTTTGATGTTATTTTAGGCATGGACTGGTTGTCGCCCTTTCAAGCTATTCTTAATTGTCATGCGAAGATGGTGAGGCTGGCTATGCCAGGTTTGCCATGGTTGGAGTGGAGGGATACCTTAGATTATGTTCCTTAAGGCACAACGGATGGTTGGGAAGGGGTGTGAGGCATATCTAGCCTTCGTGAGAGATGTCAGTGTTGATACTCCTACCGTTGAGTTAGTTCCGATAGTGAGGGATTATCCAGATATATTTTGGCAGATCTTCCGGGCATGCCGCCCGACAGGGATATCAATTTTGGTATTGATTTGTTACTGGGCACTCAGCCCATTTCTGTTCCACCATATTGTATGGACCCAACAGAGTTGAAGGAGTTAAAGGAGCAGTTGCAAGAGTTGCTTGATAAGAATTTTATTTAACCTAGTGTATCACCTTGGGGTGCTCCGTTCTTAATTGTAAGGACGAAGGATGGTTCTATGCGCATGTGTATTGATTATCGACAATTGAACAAGGTTACAGTGAAGAAGATGTATCCATTGCCATGCATTGATGACCTATTTGATCACCTACAAGGTGCCAGAGTATTCTCAAAGATTTATTTAAGGTCAGGCTATCATCAGTTGAAGTTTCGGAGCCAGATGTCCCGAAGAATACCTTCAGGACTTGGTATGGTCATTACGAGTTCCTTGTGATATCATTTGGGCTAACCAACACCCCAACAACATTCATGCCCTTGATGAACAGTGTATTCCGACCCTATCTTGACTCATTCATAGTTGTGTTTATTGACGACATCTTGGTGTACTCCCAGAGTCGGGAGGATCATGAGCAGCACCTGAGGACCGTGTTTCAGACCTTGAGAGAAAAGAAGTTGTATGCAAAATTTTCAAAATGTGAATTCTGACTTAATTCAGTGGCATTTTTTGGGTCATATAATGTCGAGTGAGTGGATCACGGTAGATATGAAGAAGATTGAAGTAGTGTAGAGTTGGCCTAGACCGTCTTCAGCTACTGAGATTCGGAGTTTTCTTGGTTTGGCAGGGTATTACCGTCGATTCGTAAAGGGTTTCTCATCTATTGCTGCACTTATGACTAGATTGACCCAGAAGGGTGCTCCGTTCAGGTAGATCGAGGAGTATGAGGAGAGCTTTCAAAAGCTCAGGACTGTTTTGACTACAACCCTAGTGTTGGTGTTGCCTACGGGTTCGGGGTCTCACACTTTATACTGTAATGCGTCACATGTTGTCCTCGGCGCGATGTTGATGAAAGACAGTAGGGTGATTGTCTACGCGTCTAGACAACTAAAGGTGCATGCGAAGAATTGTCCTATCCACGACCTTTAGTTAGCAACTATTGTTCATGCCTTGAAGAATTGGTGGCACTATTTGTACGGTGTCACTTGTGAGGTCTGTACTGACCACCAAAGTCTACATCATCTGTTCGAACAGAAGGATCTTAACTTGCGTCAGCGGAGATGGTTAGAGTTTCTTAAGGACTATGATATCACCATTCTATATCATCATGAGAAGGCCAATGTGGTGGTTGATGCCTTAAGTCGAAAGGTGGAGAATTTGGGTCGTTTAGCATATCTACCTGCAGCGGAGATGCCATTAGCATTTGATGTTCAGGCTTGGCCAATCAGTTTGTTAGAATGGCTGTTTCAGAGCCGAGTCAAGCTTTTACTTGTGTGGTTTCTCGGTGTTCTCTATATGATTGTATCAGAGAGTATCAGTATGACGACCCCCATCTACTTGTCCTTAAGGACACCGTTCACCATGGCGATGCCAAGGAGGTCACTATTGGGGATGACAATGTATTAAGGATGCAGGGTAGGATATTTGTTCCCAATGTAGATGGTTTGTGTGAGTTGATTCTCCAGGAGGCTCACAATTCGCGGTACTCCATTCATACGGGTGCCGCCAAGATGTATTAGGACTTGAGGCAACACTATTGGTGGAGGAGAATGAAGAAGGACACAGTGGAGTATGTAGCTCGGTGCCTAAATTGTGAGCGGGTGAAGTATGAGCATCAACGGCCTGATGGATTGCTTCAGAGGCTAGATATTCTAGAGTGGAAATGGGAGCGGGTTATTATGGATTTTGTTGTTGGACTCCCATGGACTCGGAAGAAGTTCGATGCAGTATGGGTGATTGTGTATAGGTTGACCAAGTCAGCTCATTTTATTCCAGTGGTGACTACTTATTCTTTAGAGGAGCTGGCTCAAGTTTATATTCGCGAGATTGTCAGACTTCATGGCATGCTGGTATCCATCATCTTTGATCGGGGTGCACAATTTACATTGCAGTTCTGGAGGGCCGTACAACATGAGTTAGGCACGCGGGTGGAGTTGAGTACAATATTTCACCCTCAGACAGATGGACAATCCGAGCGCACTATTTAGATATTAGAGGATAGCCTCCGTGCGTGTGTGATGAAGTGTTGGGGTTCTTAGGATCAGTTCTTGCTGCTTGTGGAGTTTTCCTACAACAACAGCTACCGGTCGAGCATTAAGATGGTTTCGTATGAGGCTTTGTATGGAAGGCGGTGTCAGTTTTCGGTGGGTTGGTTTGAGCCGGGTGAGGCTAGGTTCTTGGGTACAAACTTGTTTCAAGATGCTTCTGAGAAGGTTAAATTGATTCAAGATCGATTTCGTACAGCCCAATCTAGATAGAAGAGTTATGCGGATCGGAAGGTTCGAGACATTGCATTTATGGTTGGGGAGCGGGTCTTGCTCCGAGTTTCGCCCATGAAGGGTATTATGAGGTTCGGCAAAAAGGGAAAGTTGAGCCCTAAGTATATCAGACCTTTTGAGATTCTGGAGAGGATTGGAGAGGTGGCCTACAGGCTTGCACTGCCACTTAGTCTAGCTGCAGTTCATCTAGTAGTCCATGTTTCTGTGCTCCGGAAGTATCACGGTGATCCGTCTCATGTGTTGGATTCGGAGTCCCCTTCTACCTAGATTCCTTTATTTTATTATCCTTTTTATAGATATTGATGTATAGGATTATTCAGTACTACTACTTAGAGCTCGTGACTTGTATTTCGTCGGGTTTTGGGAGTTGTACATATTGAGTTGCAGATTTTATTTTATATAATTGTTGAAGTTTTGAGACTTTAAATTATCGCTTCAGTCATGTCCGCATGAATGTTAGGCTTACCTAGTCTTAGAGACTAGGTGCGATCACGACATCCTACGGAGGGGAATTTGGGGTCCTGACAAATAGCATATTATAAAAATAAAGCAAATAATTAATGACTAGACAAAGTGCATAAATCATGAGATATTTGTCCTTTCACACATTCTCTCATCTTCTTTTTTTTAAAAAATCTCCTTTTTTCGTATTTTCTTCATGTCTCTTCTTATTTTCTCTAGTCACTCGATTTAGCTATTAACAACCCAAATCGAATTTCATAATAGTTTAAATTGATCTTAGTAGGAAGATTTTCAAAGTCTCGTCATATTAAATATATGCACGGCTGTTAAACCTTCAAAATAGACCAATTGTTATGTATATGTGTGATTTATAGTTATGGGATAATACATAATTACCCTAAGGGTGGCAAGTACGCCGGTTCGGTCCCGGGACCGCGGGCCAAACGGGTCAGGACCGGTAGGACCGGTATTAGTGGGCATGGGCCGGTCTCGTGGGTCGGTCCTGTTCTTTGGGACCGTCAGGGACCGGGACCGTTTGGATCGGACTGGTCCCTTGACAGGCCAAACGGCCCCAACGGTAAAATTTTTTAAAAAAATTGAAAAATTTAAAAAACAGCTGTTGGGATGTTAAAAATAGTCGTTGGGCTGTCAAAAATTATCGTTGGCTATTTACAAAATATCCATTTAACCCCCAACTTTGTTTTAACCCCAAACTTTTTAGGAGGTCCTCAATTTTGGTATGAAACTGTTTATAATGGTTTAACACTTGAAGATGAGGAGTTGTCTCAACTTCCGGAAGCAATAGCCTCAATTAGAATAAATGCTCTAACTAGTTTTAATGCTTATCAAGTTGCATTAAATCATGCTAGACCAAATGTTCCAACTCCTTCTTCTTCTGATTCTCAATCATCTAAAAGAACAGCGGGAGTAAGAGCATTTACTGCTTGGGCGGANACTATACTAAGTCTTGCATTTAGTAACATTTTTCATGTTAGATATATTTGTCATATTTACCATTTAATTGTGGGTGATGGTATGAGAATTTTAAATATTGAAATTGAAATGGTTAAAATGGCTCTTAACTTGCAAATTTCTTTGCTAATTTTTCAGAGGGTGGGAAAATTTATTAACTTGCTATTGATTCTATGAGAAAAAAATTAAAAAATATTTCTTCCTTATTCTCCTTATTTATGGTGTTGCTGCTTTGTTAAATCCTTGTATGAAATTAGGAGGTCCTCAATTTTGGTATGAAACTGTTTATAATGGTTTAACACTTGAAGATGAGGAGTTGTCTCAACTTCCGGAAGCAATAGCCTCAATTAGAATAAATGCTCTAACTAGTTTTAATGCTTATCAAGTTGCATTAAATCATGCTAGACCAAATGTTCCAACTCCTTCTTCTTCTGATTCTCAATCATCTAAAAGAACTG
>AWOL01S0010964.1:2094-23341 GCA_000715115.1 Nicotiana otophora | reverse complement strand
ATTTTAACTATTCAAGCTTCAACAGTGGCATCAGAGAGCGTTTTCAGTCAAGCAAGACTTCAACTCGGTGATTATAGAGCGTCTATGAGGGAGATCTTGAAAAAGTAGTACTTTTCAGAGATTGGATCCGTTCGGAAAGAAGAAATTTTGGACTTGCTGAATCACAACCAAAGGAAGACGAAGCTTACGAAGAAATGCTAGCTGAACTTGCGGAGGATGCTGCTTCGCCCGGAAGCGGCGATGACCAAGCTAGTTTTCCGCCACCACCTATGAAAATTCCTCCGGACCTTGATGGATTTATGAAGTTTGTAAAAGATACCATGTAACTTGTATGAACAAAAATTACTATGTATTATGTAACTTGTATTTTTGGCACATCTTGATTAGTTTTTTTTTTCCTCAATGGTGGTATTAGCACCTTGTTGTACTTATTCCATAGGGGGAAAGAAGACTAAGAAAGATATTACCATATTGTTTTTAATGTTATAATAAAATTACAAGACATTGCTTTGAATATCTCTTTACAATATTTTTGTCTTTAGACTTTAAATTTGAATTAAAAAAATTTAGGTCACAATTCTACAATAAAATTTACAAGGCATTGCCTTAGATATTTTTTTAAACATCTTTTCGTCTCTAATTTTTATATAATTATTTTTAAAAAATATCTGTTGGGCCCACTTAGCCCGCGACCCGGGACCATGAGTTCGTGGGCCCGGTCGTGGGCCGATTCCTACAAAAAGACCATTTGTCTCGTTTAATTTGGGACCGGGACCGTTTGGACCGGACTACTTGACCCGTTTAGGACCCCGACCGACCCACATGCCACCCTTAAATTACCCCATTGGGGTTGTCACTCTTTGCCAGATGCACCCTTCTATTTTGCGAAGTCGTATGACCCCCTTAATAACTTTAAACTATACCTGTTAATCGGGCCGGGCTGACCCGGTTCAGTCCGGTTCAGCCCGAGTCAGCCCGATACTGTAGCGTGGGGGGCGGGCTGGGACAGGTTGGGCGGGGAGCGGGTTTCAAACGAATAGTTTTTTGATACCGGTGCACCGGAACCCGCTAAGCCCGTTAACCCGTTAGCGGGCTACAGCCCGGTTCAGCCCGATTTTTAACGTTTTTTTTTTTACCGTTGCCAATGGTCAAATTCAAATATGACCGTTGGTCAACGGCCTTTTTTTTTGCAGAAATGGCCATTTAGGCCTGCCCTTTTAAGAAAATAGCCCCCACACCCCTAGTATTTGATAAATTATAATTTTAACCTTTTAAAAACTATAAATAGCCCCCCTTCTTCTTCATTTTTTCTCACAATTCACTCTCTTACTATTCTAANGTGTATAAGAGACAGATCTAATTCTCTCTTGATATTATTGATTATTGTTCTTAAATTCTCAATTACTTATTATTTCAAGTTTCATCAAATATTTAGTTTAGCCATTACAAAATTATTATTATCAAATATCAAGTATTCAAGTGAAGTGTGGTATCAACTATCAAGTATCGATCTATCAATTGAAGTTTGGTTTTTGATATCAAATTTAGTGCGGCATCCGGAATCCCGGTACACTCGTTCTATATCTTTCTCTTCTTTGGTGTACATTTATTTTATTATTTATAATTATTAATTTAATTTACATAATGGATATATTTAGAGCAGCCAAAAAAGCGTGCACTAGTAGATGTGGTAGTAAGAAAACTTCCAAAAGATTAAGAGGTGGTGCTTGTTCTTCTAGGTGGAATTATACTTATTTATTCTTAAAATATTGTTATAAATATAGAATGCCTATAACTGAAATTGCTAATTCTCATTGTACCGATCCTAGCCGTTTGTTAACATCTAGAACTTGAGATGTCATTGAAGATGTTGTAAAGTTTTTACAAAAATTTTATGTGGTTACACTTGAGTTTTCTGGAGATTATTATCCTACTATTGCAAATAGTTTAGTTCATATTCTGAAATTTCTCTTTTACTACATAATTTGAAAAAGAAAAAAGGATATACTTCTGTTGTTGAATCTATGCTAGATAAGTTTAAAAAATATTTTTACCCAATTCCCCCTATTTACCTAATTGGTGCTATTTTAAACCCTTCTATCAAAATGACCATTTGTCGCCAATTAATCACTACTTTATATTCTTATATGGATATTGGACCAACTGAAACTCCTGATATTGATACTTGTATTTCTGATCTACACAAACATTTAGAAATATTATATAATTATTATGCTAACATTATTGATGCTTCTTCTGTTGTAGATGCAAATATTCCTTCAAGTTCAGTTTCAACATCTGGGACCAGTGCTTTGGATGATAATGATGGTGTTGAAGATTATTTGATTTGGTCTACAATAGGGGAGTATCAACAAACCAGTAGCAGGAATATTGATGAACTTCAATTCTACTTGCAAAAGTCAGCAGAGCCCCGCACAAAGGAATTTCTACCACTGGGTTGGTGGAGGAGCAACTCAAATCAATTTCCTGTTCTTTCGGCCATGGCTCGAGACATACTAAATGTGCCGATTTCAACAGTCGCATCAGAGAGCGCATTTAGCCAAGTAAGGCAGCAACTAGGAGATACCCGTAATTCATTGGGTAGCAACGCTTTAGAAATTCTAGTGTTCTTTAGAGATTGGATAAGATCAGAACGACAAAATCAAGGGCGTGACGAGGTAGATGAAGCAGAGGACCAAGAAATTTGAGATATAATAGTTTATGGTTCTGATTCAACCAATGCCAGAAACCAAGAACCTCATGTTGACATGGATGAACTTACAAAAATAATGCAAAGCATGTGATGTACTATTTATTTTTTATAATTGTTGTAAACTTTTAATTTGTAAGTTCAAAAATAATAAAATCAAAAAAGAACTTGCAACTTAATTTGAAGTATTATATATTATTCAATAGAAATATCAAATGAAAGTCTTTAGAACTTGATCCTTACATATATGTCTTATTAAATAATTTTTTGTAGCCACTTACTTTCAAATTTTAATTTTAACATTATAAAATTCAAATTTCAAATTTAAAATTTTAAACTTCAAAGTTTAATTCTAAGCCTTAAAAGTTTACAAACACTTAAGTATCAATAACATTGAATAAGAAAAATAAAATTTACTTTAAAAAAATAATAAAAAATCCACGGCCCGCTAATAATCTGCTAACAATCTGCTAAGCCCGAACTCGGACAGACAAAAGAAAACCCGAAAAACTACAGCCCGCTAACAACCCGCAACGTTAAACGGACGAACTGATTTTTTTGTGTCCACCCGTTCCCGCCCGCCCGTTAAACACCCATACTTTAAACTGATATTATTACACGTTTTTAGGCCATTCCACTTTCAACATAAGGAGTGATGGGCACATACCAATAGTTACTTGACACATGTCAAAACACTAAAAATAAAAAAAAGTATTATTTTACATCCAAAACCCAAAATGCTTGTCAACATTAATTCCTTGTAAACCTCTACCCGTAACTCCATTAACATCTCCCTCACTTTCTCTTGCCGCCGTCAACTACCAACAAAAATTACCGGCCAGGCGGCCACCCTACAAATTTTTAAAAAAGGAGTTCAATTAGAAAAATAAAGAAAACATTTGAACTCATTCAACAAATCCATATCATGATGGAGAAGAAATAGCCCATTCCCAGATTCTTCAATTCACAAAATGAAATCAAATTATGAAGGAGATGAAGAATTCCACGGCTAGTTTCATTGCTTAATTGTTTCATTAGAGAAAAGAAAATTCCACTCAATATATAGAAAGCTTTCGATTTCATCAATATTTCTCCTAGAATTTGTAACCGAAGAAGACCCACAAAAATTTCGAATCGGAGCTCCGACAACTTTGTCCTTCCTTAACAATTGGTTTCTTCGAAACACAAAATCTTGAAATTTCTATTACGCCGTTTTTTTGTTGTTGAAGATTCCTAAGCCTTTTTAAAAAAAAATCGATGTGGTGGGAGGCAATCAAAGTGGTGGTGGGTGTGATTTAATGGATGAATATATGGAGTGTAATTTATTTTTTTGGTTGAAGAAATTCTGGTGGGTTTGGTGGAGATGGAGGTGGTGAAAGGTTGAGAAGGGACCTGTTATTAAAGAAGAAGGAAGAAGAGAAGAAAAAAAAGAAAAAGAAAAGGAAAAGTAAAACAAAATAGAAAGAAAAGTAAAAAAATTATATTTAAATAAAAAATCTTGGAAAAAATTAAATTTTAACTTTATTTTTAATTCCCTCACTCTCTTTAAACAAGTGATATACACTCTCCATGTCACGTGGGTGGAAAGGAGATAATGATATCAGTTCAAAGTTGTTAAAGGGATCATAGGACCCCGCAAAATACTATGACCCCGCAAAATAGAAAGGTGCATCCGACAAAATATGATAACTTCCATGGGTAATTATGTATTATCCCTTTATAGTTATTAACTTATTATACATCATGTATAATTATACACGGGAAAATCCATTTTTCTTTTGTTGTTAAGAAAATGTGTATTCTATACCACTGAACCTATTATCAATTATTATGCTGGTATGTAATTTATACATATTAATTCATTTCACTTTTGTTATTAAAAAATATGTATTTTATAACACTGAACCTATTACTTAAAATAGGCCGATTATTGTGTAAGTGTGTAATTTATATCTATTATATATCATGTATACTTATACTTGAAAGAAATTAATTCTCTTTTGTTGTTAATAAAATGTGTATTTTATACCACTAAGCCTATTATCAAAATTATGTAAGTGTATAATTTATACCTATTACATATCATGAAATCAATTATTACAATACTCATTGTTATATCAGCAGATATAATAATCACAAATTATCCATCAGTTGGAAGGAAGAACCTACCAGATTCAACATGCTCATAGATATCCCTTATTCACAATGACATCAAACTATTTTGGTCATTTGTCGTTTAACCTCTTATATTCACAGAAAAATAAGAGGTTAAATACTGAAATTACACAATTCTATACTTAACAGTCAATTCCATGCCATAATCACATTAAAATCTATTTAAATATTTTTATTCACTCTCTTGAATTAATTACAATCAGCCTCGTAATATCCCGTCCAACTTTTAAAGTTAAATATAGCCTCACTTCACTTCAGTAAACAGATTACGAAAAAAAAGAAAAGAAAAGAAAAGAGGTTAAATTGTTCGCACTCGTTCAAAAATCAAAACCATTAAAGTTAATTTCTCAATTTTCCAACAGAATGTTTTAATGAACTTTGATCTAACGATTTTTTCCCCTTCTGCTGTTACGTTGGTTCTGAGTACCTTCTGCTTTTACTTGATTTTATTTTTAAATTTTTTAGAACATCTTGCAAACACTGAACGAATTTGACTGGTGGTATCATATACAGTTACAACTTAATTATTTGTAATTTTATCATACGCCACTTAGATTCAAGTTTCTATTCTCACAAAATCTTCTTCTAAATCTTTTTTTCCTTTGAATTATTCACGTATCTTTTTTATCCAAAGAGAAAATTAAATTTATAAGTCAGCAAATGATAATCACGTCACGATAAAAGGAAGAGATCAAAGACAAACCAAGAGGCTCTTGAGGGCTAAAATTTTTTGTNAGCCGAAGCCGAGCCGAGCGAGCGAGCGACGACGACGGCGCGAGGCTTGCTTTCTTCTTAACTCTTTAAGAGCTACAAGAAGAGCAATCATATATATACCCACCAAAAATGTCTTCCACTTCCAATATGGGACAATGTCTTATTGTTAAGAGGGGGAAACTTAAAATTTTACTCAAAATTTCATTTTTCCTCCATTTCCCATTCACCCTCATTTTAAAAATATTACATCTTAAAATAAAACCTCAACAGGAAGAACCTACCAGATTCAACATGCTCATAGATATCCCTTATTCACAATGACATCAAACTATTTTGGTCATTTGTCGTTTAACCTCTTATATTCACAGAAAAATAAGAGGTTAAATACTGAAATTACACAATTCTATACTTAACAGTCAATTCCATGCCATAATCACATTAAAATCTATTTAAATATTTTTATTCACTCTCTTGAATTAATTACAATCAGCCTCGTAATATCCCGTCCAACTTTTAAAGTTAAATATAGCCTCACTTCACTTCAGTAAACAGATTACGAAAAAAAAGAAAAGAAAAGAAAAGAGGTTAAATTGTTCGCACTCGTTCAAAAATCAAAACCATTAAAGTTAATTTCTCAATTTTCCAACAGAATGTTTTAATGAACTTTGATCTAACGATTTTTTCCCCTTCTGCTGTTACGTTGGTTCTGAGTACCTTCTGCTTTTACTTGATTTTATTTTTAAATTTTTTAGAACATCTTGCAAACACTGAACGAATTTGACTGGTGGTATCATATACAGTTACAACTTAATTATTTGTAATTTTATCATACGCCACTTAGATTCAAGTTTCTATTCTCACAAAATCTTCTTCTAAATCTTTTTTTCCTTTGAATTATTCACGTATCTTTTTTATCCAAAGAGAAAATTAAATTTATAAGTCAGCAAATGATAATCACGTCACGATAAAAGGAAGAGATCAAAGACAAACCAAGAGGCTCTTGAGGGCTAAAATTTTTTGTGGCCCATTATTTTTTCTTCTTTATATTAAATCTCTCAAGATATCTTTAATTTTATACATAAGAGATCTGAAAATAAAACATAAAAGATATTTGCAGTTATTTTCTTCTATTTAAATAAAAGATTACATTGAACCATTTCCTTAGGTTGCTGATCTCTGATACTGGAGGTGTGTGTCTAATATATATATATATATATAAAACACAAAAAGTTCTGATTTATATACAGTGACATTGTAGAGAATTTTTGTAATATCAATATATTTTAACCTATTACAATAAACAACATACATTTTTGTGGACAGACACATATTGCAATTTAGGTAACCTAATAGGGTAAATTAAAAAAAATTACATTAGCAAAATGTATGACTTCAAATATCAAAACAGGTCTGCTTCGAAGGAAAAAAAGAAATAACAAATTAAACAGCTGCTCAAATATATAGCTAAAAAATATAAAACAATTTCACCAATAAGTTCAATATCTGTTTGTAGATAAAATATTTTTGTAACGACCCGACCGGTCGTTTTGAGTGTATTAGCCCTGATTCCTTATTTATTGCCTCCTCTATTTTATATTGGAGTTACATGACTCGCCGGGATGCTTGGTTTTGGTTTCGAAGTGAAATGAGACACATAGTCCCTAAAACTGGAAGTTTAAGTTGTAGGAGTTGACCGTAGTCTGACTTGTGTGAAGACGACTCCGGAATGGAGTTGCGATGGTTTCAATAGCTCTGTATAGTGATTTGAGTCTTAGAAGTGTGTTCGAATGTTGATTTGGAGGTCCGTAAGTCGTTTTGGCGTTAATTGGCGAAAGTTAAAAATTTGTGAAATTTTGGGAAGTTTGACCGGGAGTGAACTTTTTGATATCGGGGTCGGATTCCAATTATGGAAGTTGAAATAGGTCCTAATGTCAATTATAATTTGTGTGCAAAATTTGGTGTCAATCGGAGTTGTTTTGGTATGTATCGGCATCCGTTCTGGAATTTGGAAGTTCACAGTTGCTTAAGCTTGAATTTGGTTGCGATTCATTGAATTCATGTTGTTTGATGTAGTTTTTGGCCTCTAGTAGGCCCGTTAGATGTTTTGGAACTAGTTGATATACTTGGATGGGGTCCCGGGGGGTCCCGGGTGTGATTCGGATTGATATGAGATCATTTTAGACTTGTGTAAATCTGCTGAAGCTGGGCTGTTTCTGGTGTCTTCGCACCTGCAGAGGGATTGGCCGCAGGTGCGGGCTCGCAAACGTGAGCCACTGATCGCAGGTGCTATCAATTTTTCGCAGAGGCGGACTCGCGGATGCGGATGCTACCTTCGAAGAAGCGGAACTTGGGGAGACAACCTTGGGCTTGACCGCAGATGCGGTCCTTTCTCCGCAGAAGCTTTCACGACCCAAAATTCGCATGTCGTGTTGGCGCCTATCTTAATATTAGGCAAGTCGATAACCTCAATAAACTAATATAATCTCTCAAGTTTGAAAACATAATATTTAGATTTAATAGAAAATCCCACAAATACTTATACAGATACAATCCCAAAATCCGGTGTCACGGAGTACATGAACATTTAAATGATAACATAGTCTGACTGATACAAATACTGTCTGGAATGTAGAACAGTACAAATAATTAAAAGGAAAGAGAGTCAAGATCTGCGGATTCCAAACAGCTACCTCGATAGTCTCCAACAGATAAAACTCCGAAATCTAGCAACCGCCGTATCCGGAAGTACCTGGATCTCCACACGAGGTACAGAGTGTAGTATGAGTACAACCAACTCAATAAGTAACAAGACTAACTTTTGAGCTGAAAGTAGTGACGGTCTCAACAGGTACAGTCCAGTATAGAAATAACAGTACAGAAATGTAGGCATTGCTTTCAAGTTCAACAGGTAAATTCAATACAAGTAAAATAGATAAATTCTGCATGATATGAGGGACATAACATCTCTATATCTACATGCCAATGTACATGCTGTATGTGATGCCTCAGTGGAAACCTCGTACACTCACAATCTCAAAATACTCAATCACTCAATATTGTATATGACCAATCCAGCCCAGGGAAGATCCATCCCCCATATATATATATATATATATATATACACACACACACACACACACACACACATCAACTGACAGTCAGTCACTCAGTATTGTATAAGGCTAATCCAGCCCAGGGGAAGATCCATTCCCAAATATAAATGATTCGGATAAGATCCATGTCCAGGAAAGATCCATCCCTCAATATAAAATGCTTCGGGCAAGATCCATGCCCAGGGAAGATCCATCCCTCAATATAAATTGCTTCAGGCAAGATCCATGCCCAGGAAAGATCCATCCCTAAATATAAAATCAACCGCGCTCACTATGTGGGGTGCAGACTCCGGAGGGGCACCCTCAGCCCAAGCGCTATAATAGCCAGATCCAGGCATAAATAAATAAAAATATGCTGTGGCATACAACCCGATCCCATAAATATCACTCAAAATCTCCAGTCTCTCGGGCTCTCAATGACATAAAAATTAACCCGACATGATGATATGATGATCAATGAATGACAATAAAGACTGAGATATGATATGCAAATGATAGATGTGACTGAGTACAAAATTATAAATTTAAACAAGTAATTCAATAGCAATAAGACCTCTGTGGATCCCAAAAATATCGGCACGTAGTATAAACATGATCTTTAACATGAGTCTCAGCTCAATTTCCTCTAACACGTGGAGGATATGTGGATAATGAAATGAGTATTTGATTATGCAACTTCACGGAATCAATTAAGTCACAATTTCTATGGTGCACGCCCATACGCCCGTCACCTAGCATGTGCATCACCTCCACACAATTCACATAACACGAAATTCGGGGATTTATATACTCAGAACCAAGTTTAGAAGTGTTACTTACCTCAAACCATGTAATTGTTTATTCCAATATGCCTTTGCCTCGCGAATCGGCCTCCGAATACCTCGAATCTAGTCATAATTAATTCGATACAATCAACACAAATTATAGGAATCAATTCCATATAAAAAAATAATTTTTTAACAAAATCTGAAATTCAACTCAAAAATCGTCAGTGGGGCCCACGTCTCGGAACCCGACAAAAGTTATAAAATAAGAACGCTCATTTAACCACGAGTCCAACCATATAAAATTTATCAAATTCCGACATCAACCCAACCTTCAACTCCTCAATTTTTATTTTCAAAACCCATTGGCCCAAATCCTCGAATTACACCTCAAAAACACATAATCTAGTCGGAATAATTGATGATAATTCAATATTATTAACTAATAATGATCATAAGTGACTTACCTCAAGATTTTCCGTGAATTCTCTTTGAAAAATCGCCTCAACCCGTGTTTGAAATGTCCAAAAATGAGAAAATCCCAGACCCCTCTATTTTTGTACACTGTCCAGAGGTTCCGCTCCTGCGAATAATTTAACCGCATCTGCAGTTTCGCTTTTGCGGTAAAGCTACCTCTTGTGCGATTGCCTTCGCTTATGCGGACTCGCTTATGCGAAGAAGCGTCTGTTCTGCGGTCTGGTCCCTCCTTAGCCCAGGCCGCATCTGCAACCATTTTATCGCTTATGCGGTCACGCTTCTGTGAGGCTTCGTCCGCTTTTCCGGACCTCACGCTTCTGCGATGCCAGGATCACTTCTGCGAGCTCGCACCTGCGTGATAATTTTCGTAGGTGCGATTGCATTAGTAGGCAGAAATTCCCAGCTTTGTTATAAGTCCAAATTTGTTTCGTTAACCATCCGAAACTAACCCGAGGCTCCTGGGACCTCAACCAATTATACCAATAAGTCCCAAAATATCATACGAACTTAGTTGAAGCCTCAAATCACATCAAACAACACTAAATACATGAATCATACCACAATTCAAGCTTAATGAAACTAGTAAATTTCAACTTCTATATTCGATGCCGAAACCTACCAAATCAAGTCCGATTGACCTCAAATTTTGCACACAAGTCATAAATGACCTAACGAACTTATAAAAATTTTACGAACTGGATTTCGACCCCGATCTCAAAAAGTCAACTCCCCGGTCAAACTTCTAAACTTAAACTTCCTATTTTTGTCATTTCAAGCCTAATTTAACTACGGACTTCCAAATAATTTTTCGTACACACTACTAAGTCTAAAATCACCATACAGAGCTATTGGAATCATCAAAACTCTATTCCAGAGTCGTTTACACATCGATATCCGGCCAACTATTTCAACTTAAGCTTTAAATCTTGGAACTAAGTGTTCCAATTTATTATGAAACCTCCCCGACAAGTCACATAAATATAATTGAACACAAGATAAGCAGTAAATAGGGGAATAAGACTGTAATTCTCAAAATGACCGGCCGGTTCATTACATTCCCCCCTCTTAAACAAACGTTCGTCCTCGAACGGGTTTAGAATTATATGTGGAGTCTCAAATAGGTGTGGATATTTGATCTGTATTTCTCGCTCAGTCTCCCAAGTAGCTTCTCCGACTGGCTGGCCTCTCCACTGCACTTTTATTGAAGCTATGTTCTTTGATCTCAACTTTCGAACCTGCTGGTCCAAAATAGCCACCGGCTTCACATCATAAGTCAAATTACCTTCTAACTGCATTGTACTAAAATCCAAAACATGAGACGGATCTCCAGCATACTTCCGGAGCATAGATACATGAAATACTGGATGAACACCCGATAGACTAGGCAGCAATGCAAGTTCATAAGACACCTCTCCAATCTTCTTAAATATTTCAAAAGGCCCAATATACATAGGACTCAACTTGCCCTTCTTCCCAAATCTCATAACACCCTTCATAGGGTAGTACCTTCTATCTTACCATGTAAGCAACATCGCGAACCTTTCTATCGGCATAACTCTTATGTCTAGATTGCGCCGTGCGAAGTTGATCCTGAATCAATTTAACCTATTCAAAAGCATCCTGAACTAAATCAGTACCCAATAGCCTAGCCTCACCTGAGTCAAAGCAACCAACCAGAAACCGATACCGTCTCCCATATAAAGCCTCATACGGAGCCATCCGAATGCTCGATTGGTAGCTATTATTGTAAGCAAACTCTGTAAGTGGCAGAAACTGATCCCAAGAACCCCCAAAATCTATAACACAAGCACGTAGCATATCTTTCAGTATCTGAATAGTGCGCTCGGACTGTCCGTCCCTCTGAGGGTGAAATATCATACTCAACTGTACCTGTGTGCCTAATTCTTGTTGCACTGCTCTCCAGAACTGTGATGTAAACTGCGTGCCCCGTTAGGTGTTTTGGAACTAGTTGATATACTAGGATGGGGTCCCGGGGGCCCCGGGTGTGATTCAGATCGATATAAGATCATTTTAGACTTGTGTAAATCTGCTGAAGCTGGGCTGTTTCTGGTGTCTTCGCACCTGCGGAGGGATTGGCCGCAGGTGCGGGATCACAAATGTGAGCCACTGATCATAGAAGCGGATTTATCCTAGGCCAGTTGGGATCGCAGGTGCGATCAATTATCCGTAGAAGCGGAACTTGGGGAGACAACCTTGGGCTTGACCGCAGATGCAGTCCTTTCTCCGCAGAAGCTTTCACGACCCAAAATTCACATGTCATGATGACGCTTATCTCAATACTAGGCAAGCCGATAACCTTAATAAACCACTAGAATCTCTCAATTTTGAAAACATAATATTTAGATTTAATAGAAAATCCCACAAATATTGATACAGATACACTCTCAAAACCCGGTATCACTGAGTACATGAGCATCTAAATGATAACATAGTCTGACTGATACAAACCCTATCTAGAATATAGAACAGTACAAATAACTTAAAGGAAAAAGAGTCAAGGTCTGCGGATGCCGAGCAGCTACCTTGATAGTCTCCAACAGATAAAACTCCGAAATCTAGCAACTACCGTATCCGGAAGTACCTGGATCTGCACACGAGATGCAGAGTATAGTATGAGTACAACCAACTCAATAAGTAACAAGACTAACCTTTGGGTTGAAAGTAGTGACGATATCAACAGGTACAGTCCAGTATTGAAATAATAGTATAGAATTGTAGGCATTGCTTTCAAGTTCAAAAGTTAAACTCAATACAAGTAAAATAGATAAAAGATGCATGATATGAGGGATATGACATCTCTATATCTACATGCCAATGTAAATGATGTATGTGATGCCTCAGTGGAAACCTTGTGTACTCACAATCTAAAAATACTCAATCACTCAATATTGTATATGGCCAATCCTGCCCAAGGCCGATCCATCACACACACACATATATATATACATTAACTAGCAGTTAGTCGCTCAGTACTGTATAAGGCCAATCAAGCCCAGGGAAAGATCCATCCCCAAATATAAATGATTCAGACAAGATCCATGTCCAGGAAAGATCCATCTCTCGATATAAATGCTTCGGGCAATATCCATCCCTCAATATAAAATGCTTTGGGTAAGATCCATCCCCAGGGAAGATCCATACCTCAATATAAAATGCTTTGGGCAAGATCCATGCCTATGGAAGATCCATCCCTAAATATAAAATCAACTGCGCTCACTGTGGGGGTTGCAGACTCCGGAAGGGCTCCTTCAGTCCAAGTGCTATAAAAGCTAGATCCGGGCATAAATAAATAAAAACATGCTATGGCATGCAGCCCGATCCCATAAATATCACTCAAAATCTCCGGTCTCTCGGGCTCTCAATAACATGAAAATCAACCCGACATGATGATATGATATATCAATAAATGACAACAGAGACTGAGATATGTTATGCAAATGATAGATGTGTCTGAATACAAAATTGTAAATTTAAACAAGTAATTCAATATCAATAAGACCTCTGTGGATCCCAAAAATGTCGGCACGTAGCCTAAACATGATCTTTAACACGAGTCTCAGCTTAATTTCCTCTAACACGCGGAGGATATGTGGATAATGACGTGCATATTTGATTATGCAACTACACAGAATTAATTAAGTCACAATTTATATGGTGCATGCCCACACGTCCGTCACCTAGCATGTGTTGACCCCCATACAATTCAGATAACACAAAATTCAGGGATTTATACCCTCAGTACCAAGTTTAGAAGTGTTACTTACCTCAAACCGTGTAATTCTTTATTCCAATATGCCTTTGCCTCGCAAATCGGCCTCCGAACACCTCGAATCTAGTCACAATTAATTCGATACAGTCAACACAAATTATACGAATCAATTCCATATGAAAATACTAATTTTCCAACAAAATCCAAAATTGAACTAAAAAATCGTCAGTGGGACCCACGTCTCGGAACCTGACAAAAGTTACAAAATATGAATGCCCATTCAACCACGAGTTTAACCATACCAAAATTACCAAATTCCGACATCAAATCGACTTTTAAATCCTCAATTCTTATTTTCAAATTCCTAGGCCCAAATCCTCGAATTACACCTAAAAAACACTAATCTAATTGGAATAATCGATGATTATTCAATATTATTGACACAATGATCATAAGTGACTTACCTCAAGATTTTCCGTGAATTCTCTCTGAAACATTGCCTCAACCCGTGTTTCAAGTGTCCAAAAATGAGAAAATCCCGGACCCCTCTGTTTTTGTACACTGTCCAGACGTTCCGCTTCTACAAAAAATTTAACCGCATCTCCGATTCTGCTTTTACAGTGAAGCTACCGCTTCTGCGACTGCCTTCGATTTTGCGCTCTCGCTTCTGCGGTCCAGTCCCTCTTTAGCCCAGGCCACATCTGCGACCATTTTGTCGTTTCTGCGGTCGCGCTTCTGCGAGGCTTCGTTCGCTTGTGCAGACCTCACGCTTCTGCGATATCGGGATCGCTTCTGCGAGCTCCCACCTACGTGATAATTTCCGCAGGTGCGATTGCATCAGTAGGCGAAAATTCCCAGCTTTGTTCTAAGTCCAAATTTGATCCATTAACCATCTGAAACTCACCCGAAGCCTCCCGGACCTCAACCAATTATATTAATAAGTCCTAAAACATCATACGAACTTAGTCGAAGCCTCAAATCACATCAAACAACGCTAAAAACATGAATCATACCCTAATTAAAGCTTAATGAAACTAAGAAATTCTAACTTCTACATTCGATGCCGAAACCTATCAAATCAAGTCCGATTGACCTCAAATTTTGCACACAAGTCATAAATGACATGCCGGACCTATGAAACTTTTCAGAACTGGATTCAAACCCCGATCACAAAAAGTCAACTCTCCGGTCAAATTTCCAAACTTAAACTTCCTATTTTTGCTATTTCAACCCTAATTTAACTACGAGCTTCCAAATAATTTTTCTGACATACTCGCAAGTCCAAAATCACCATACGAAACTATTAGAATTATCAAAACTCTATTCCGGAGTCGTTTACACATAAATCGACATCCAACCAGCTATTTCAACTTACACTTTAAATCGTGGACCTAAGTGTTCTAATTCATTTTGAAACTTCCCCGACAAGTCACATAATTATAATTAAACACAGGATAAGCAGTAAATAGGGGAACAAGGTTGTAATACTCAAAACGACCGACCGGGTCGTTACAGAAGCGGTCTTGCAGATGCGAGCCCTTATCCGCAGAAGCGGAAGCCTTGGACTTAAGTTGGGACCGCACCTGCGATGGTTTTTCCGCAGGTGCTGTGTCGCAAAAGCGACCCATTGGCCGTAGAAGTGGAAGTCGCTGGGCAAAAAAGGAGAGTTCGAGGGTTTGCTTTCATAATTCATTTTGGGACTTTGAGAGCTCGATTTGAGGCTAAATTTTGCGGGATTATCAGAAGAATTGTTGGGGTCAGGATTCTTGACTCGTTTTTGATTAATTCCCATGAAGCTACTTTTAATTACATCTTTTTAATTAGTATTTTGGAGTTTAAAATTGGGAAAAAATGGAGGAAACTTCTTAGGCCGAATTTTAGGGATTTGAGCGGGATTTTAGTATCGGATTTGTGTAATTATTGTATGATTGGACTCGATATAGAATGAGTGTTCGGTTTTTGTAATTTTGGCTGGGTTTCGAGATGTGGGTCCGGGTCGACAAGGTGACGAGTGCGTACACGGGCTAAATATTGATATTCCGATTTTAGCTACGTAGTTTATTTTTCATGCCTTAATTGAGTCACTTTAGCATGTTATAGTCACCATGTTTAGCCTAATTTCACATATCTACGTGTCTTATCTCCTACTTGCAACCTGTATTACATGTTTAGTTGAATTACTTGGTTTCTTAATTCCGTATTCATTATTTAACTGTGGAAGTTTTTTACTTGAAATTTTCTATCTTTGAAATATCTTGCTGTTGAGTTTGGTGTTGAGTTGAAAATGCTGTGGTTTCTATTGAGGCAATGTGTAAGTTGTGAAGTGTCATTTTATTTAGTGGTTACGTTTTGGCTTCCTTGTTATTGTTGAGATGATTGTTTGGTTGTGTACATGAGGTTTCTACCGTACTGTTGTTATTGTTTGCATGATGTTTCTGCCATGCGGTTGTTACTATTTGCATGAGGTTTCTGCCGTGCCATTATGATTATTAATATGCAAGCGTTGGTATAAGGTTTGGGTGTTGAAACGCATGCAGTGAGATAATGTGGGCTTGATACATGTGGCTAGTAGGGGAACTACTAGAAGCCATGTAGTGTGATAAGGTGGGCTAAAATGCGGGGTGCTATTTCGGGAAAAAATAATTTTCAAAACTAAATGTAAAGGCTGCCGCGGTGATATAAGGAAAGACTGTGATTTATTTTTATGATTTGGGACTACGAGGCGGTACCTCAGGAGTGCCTTGTTGATCTTCTCTATTTGCTGTATTGTTTTGTTGTTTCCTTAACATGTACAATCCTTGTTTTCTTTTCCTGATTTTATTAGCTTCCTTGATTTCCGTGTTGTTACTTTCTGTAGTTTCGTTATTGTTTCCCTTCCCTGTTATTTCAGTATATCATTATATTTTCTGTCTTGCTTCTTATTATCTCCAGTAGGGCCTCGACTTGACCTCGTTACTACTCTACCGAGGTTGGACTTAGCACTTACTGGGTACCATTGTGGTGTACTCATACTACACTTCTGCACATATTTTGTGTAGATCCAGGTATATCCTATCAGCCCCGGTATTAGCGCATTGAGTTGCTTGCTTGGAGACTTCAAGGTACACCTGCCCGTGTCCGCAGGCTTTGGAGTCCCCTTCTACTTTGTTCTTTTCTTATTTCTTTGCATCTTTATATAGAGTGATGTATATGAGTGTTCACTACTGTATCTAGAGCTTGTAACTTATATTTTCACCGGGTTTGGGGAGATGTATATACTGAGTTGCAGATTTTATTTTATATAGTTGTTGATGTTTTTTAGATTTAAATTATCATTTCAGTTATTTTGAATGTTTGTTAGGCTTACCTAGTCTTAGAAAATAGGCGCTGTCACGACATTCTACGGAGAGGGATTGGGGTCATGACAAGTTGGTATCAGAGCTCTAGGTTCATAGATGTTATAAGTCACAAGCAGGTTTAGTAGAGTCTCGCGGATCGGTACAGAGACGTCTGAACTTATCTTCGGGAGGCTATGGAACTGTTAGGAAAAGCTTCACTTCTTTGATTCCTTATCGTGCAAAATTGTTGACTTTGGGATTCTAAATTTCTGTCTATATATTCTCTCAAAGATGGTAAGGACACGCACAGCTGGATCAGATGACCAGACACCCACGCCTCCTGCTAGAGCCGTTAGAGGCCGGGGTCGGGGTAGAGGCTGAGGACGTCTATGTGGTGCAGCCTGAGCACCTGCACGAGTTGCTAAAGAGGAGCTACCAGTAGCTCCAGCTTGAGAGCAGGCACCTGAGATGCCTGTTACTGCCCCAACACTCCTCGAGACTCTCGCCCAATTTCTGAGCATGTTCGGCACTTTAGCTCAGGCAGGGTTTAACCCACTTGCTCCTGCCATATCGCAGGCCAATGGAGGAGCACAGACTCCGGCCGCCCGTACCCAGAGCAGCGTGTCCAGGTTGACCAGGTCCCATAGGTCATACCAGTGCAGCCGGTAGCCCCAGTTCAGCCCGAGGTTAGGGCAGCAGTTTCTGAGGGGGAACAACTCAGGCTCGAGAGGTACAATAAGTACCACCCTCATACTTTCAATGGCTTGGCGTCAGAGGATGCCCATGGTTTTCTTGAGGAGTGCCACCGTATCCTCCATACTATGGGTGACGAGCTCTGGGCGTATATGATTTTTCTGCTCGTACTCTGTCAAATTATAGTAAAGTTTAAGATATCGTCCCACAGAGATTGGAACAACCTAAGCTACAAATTTGTATTGTCTTTGTCTGTCACGACCCAAACTAACCCTATCGTGATGACACCTATCATGGAATTAGGCAAGCCGATTCATTTCCTAAACAAACTGATATTTTCATTTCAAAGATAATTTCAAGGCTATTTAATATAAAAACTTTTGTAAAAGAGCTCAAATCAAACAAAATTACGGAAAATAAAAGCCCGACATCGGGGTGTCACTAGTTATGAGCATCTAGTACAATTTGTTTGACAATATCAAGAATAAACATAGTCTGGAAAATAGCTAAATACAACTAAAGGAAGATAAGAGAGAGAAGAGGGGCTGCGATCGCCAGGCAGCTACCTTGCTATCCCCGAGAAAATCTGTAACCGGAATAGTCAACAGCCGCAACTGTGTCCAGATACGCCTGGATCTGCACATAAGATGCAGGGAGTAACGTGAGTATGCCAACTCAGTAAGTAACAACAGTAAATAAAGACTGAGAAGTAGTGATGAACAATAATGCAAGTAAAGTTCATATCACAAAAACTCAGTAAAATACAACATGCTTTTAAAACCCGAGTTTGAATCAAATCAACTCTTTAAAATCCAGTTCCAGTAAAATCATTTAAAGACATCTTTCAACAGTTTTCAAACAAAGGCTCAATGCAAAGGTGAGCAAAAATAATGAAATCATAATCAGCCCCTCGGGCAACATCACTCATATACAGCCCCTCGGGCAAACCTCACAATCACTCGTATACAGCCCCTCGGGCAGACTTCACCATCACTCATGCCTCTCAGTCACTCAGCACTCACACTCAGTAGGTACCTGTGCTCACTGGGGGTGTGTACAGACTCCAGAGGGGCTCCTTCAGCCCAAAAGCTATATCAAGCCAATCATGGAATAAATTAATGAGGCCCTCGGCCTATATCAAACATGCTGCGGCGTGCATCCCGATCCTATAAATATCCTCACAAATCAGGCCCTCAGCCTCACTCAGTCATAAACATCTCCAGCTTCTCGGGCTCTCAGAAAACAAAGTATTCAGCCCAAACAACATTTATATGATGCATCAAGATAGAGTAATAGAGATTGAGTTATGCTGTAAATATGTATAAACATGACTGAGTATAGATTTTCAATCAAAAGCAATGTGAGGATAGCAAGAAAAGACCTCTAAGGGTCCAAACAACACTGGCATAAGGCCTAAACATGGCATCCAACCTGATTTACAGAAATTCTTTCTAAAACACATAAAAATCATATAGTTTCAACAAAATATTCAACTTTACAGTTGATACGGGACGAACCAAGTCACAATCCCCAACGGTGCACGCTCACACGCCCGTCACCTAGCATGTGCGCCATCTCCAAATAGTAAAATGATACAAAATTCTGGGGTTTCATACCCTCAAGATCAGATTTACAATCGTTACTTACCTCAAATCGATCAAATTTCTACTCCGTGATGCTCTTGCCCCTTGATTCGGCCTCCAAATGCTCTGAATCTATTCACAATCAGTACAATACCATCAATTTATGCTAAAGCAATGAAGTTCATAAGCAAAACTGCCAATTTAGACCAAAACCCCAAAATTAACTTAAACCCGCCCCCGGGCCCACGTCTCGAAATCCGATAAAAATTATAAAACTTGAAAGCCCATTCACTCACGAGTGAGTCCATACATACAAAATTTATCAAAATCCGACACCGTTTGATCCCTCAAATCCTCCCATCAAACTCTCCAAAATCCCAAGGCCTAACCCCTCATTTTCACCCCTAATTTCCACTAATTAAATTATTAAACAACGGTAAATTACCATAGATAGGAGTATTAGAGCTCAAGCAACTTACCTTAATGAAACCCCCCTGAATCTCTATTCAAATATCACTCCAAAAGCTCCAAAAACCGACTTGAAAATGGTGGAAATGAACCAAAATTCGCGAAGTGTTCCTTTTATACTTTCTTCCCAGGGCTTTCGCACCTGCAGCTAAATATGCGCACCTGCGGTGCCGCACCTGTGAAAGAAACTCCCCACCTACGGAAAATCATTACTTCCCCCAACTTCGCACCTGCGCTCCATATCCGCATCTGCGACCACGCAGGTGCGGAAAAGACCTCGCACCTGCGGACGCTATCTGACCTCCTCACTTCCACTTCTGCGGGCACCGATCCGCATCTGCGGACGCACAGATGCAACCTCCCCTACGCACCTGCGGACCCAGCCTACTTCAACTCCGTCTGCACCTGCGAACTGCCGTGCGCGCCTACGACCTTGCACCTGCGGCTTCTCCCTCCGCAGGTGCGGAAATACCAGTACCAGCAGCTTCAGCTGCATTTTAACAACTTCAAACAATCCGTTAACCACCCGGAATCACCCCGAGGCCGTCGGGACCTCAACCAACCACACCAATAAGTCATATATAAACATACGAACTTAGTTTATTCTTCGAATCACTCAAAACAATATCAAAACACCAAATTACCCTCGGATTAAAGCTTAAGAACTTCTAAACTTCCAAATTCGACAACCGATGCCGAAACCAACCAAACCACGTCCAAATGACCTCAAATTTTACACACAAGTCAAAAATAACACCACGAACCTATTCCAACTTCCAAAATTTTATTCCGATCACGATATCAAAATTTCCACCACCGACCAAAATCGCCAAAATTCTAACTTTCACCAATTCAAGCCTAATTCTACTACGGACCTCTAAATCACATTCCAGACGCTCTCCCAAGTCCAAAATCACCTAACGGAGCTAACAGAACCATCAAAATTCAAATCCGAGGTTATTTATACATAAATCAACGTCCGGTTGACTTTTCCAACTTAAGCTTCTACTTTAGAGACTAAGTGTCTCAATTCACACCGAAACCACTCTGGACCCGATATATCATAATAAAGCTGAAAAGCACAAAAGGAAGCAGAAATGGGGGAAAACGGGGCTATAACTCTCGAAACAACCGGCCGGGTCATTACATCCTCCCCTGGAAACATACTTGGAGTCTCAAATAGGTGTGGATGTCTGTTCCGCATCTCCCACTCGGTCTCCCAGGTGGCCTCCTCCACAGGCTGACCTCTCCACTACACCTTCACCGAAACTATGTCCTTTGACTTTAACTTTCGAACCTACCGATCCAAAATGGCCATCGGCTCAATATCATAAGTAATATCACCCTCCAACTGAACCATGATGAAGTCCAAAACATGGGCCGGATCTCCAATATACTTTCGGAGCATGGAAACATGAAATACTGGACGCACACTCGACAAGCTGGGTGGCAAGTCAAGCTTATAAGCCACCTCCCCTATCCCCTGAAGCACCTCAAAAGGCC
>AWOL01S0010962.1:4061-14565 GCA_000715115.1 Nicotiana otophora | reverse complement strand
ATTACTATATTCGACTAGCGAGCATATTGTAGTGTGTGTTTTGCGCTCGTCAAAGTGTGGGGTATTTATTGTAGGCTATAATTACATGTTTTAGTCTCTTATTGCACTATAGTTCACTGCACTTTACTTGTGTTGAGCTTTATTTGGTAGTATTTTGCACTTATTCTTTGTTTCATGCCTTGTATGGGTGATTTCGGGTTATGTAGATGTTGTGCAGCTAATTCGAGCTATTTGAAGATTTGAAGTCTGAGTAAAGTCCCAAGGTAATAAGTCAATATCGTGTTCGGGGGTCGATAATCACGTCTGGACATCACAAATCAAGCAAAAATCAACACTATGAGGAATTTGCACTACTGCAGTGTGTAGGGCGGCGTGTGGTGTGCCGCATCAGTGTGTTTTGGCAGCTTGATGAATTTTACATGCTCCCTGATAAGTTCCACTAATGCCCCGCATGGCACGTCTCCCCATGCGACGCGCTTGTGCAATTTTATAGAGTTATTTTCCTATCTCAGCTAGGAAAGGGTGATTTCGTCTGGGCCCGACCCTACTTGGTATAAATACATGAAAAATATTATTTTCTGGACTTTTGACATACTTTAGACCTAAGGACGGTAAGGAGGAGTTGAAGAACACAAGCACAAGTATTTCATCATTCCTTCCTCATTCAAGACCCGAGCTTGGATCGAATTTATTTTTTCCTATACTATAATTATTTTGTGAGATGAATTTCTCCATTTCTATGGCGTAGTTCCCTCTAGGGTTTGTTGGATTTGGTGTATTGATGATTGTTTGTGGATTATAACTCTAGTTTTATGTATTGAATCATTTTGGAGGATTTAATTTTTGCATCTATATTCACTAGGTAATGTAATTGAGAGAGGCATAACTTGTGATATCTTTGCATTATATTGTTAGTTGAGCTCATAGATTATTATAAGTAATCTAAAGAGGCTAGTTGAATCACTACCTAAACCTAGTTAGGAGAATAATCAAATGAGGTTTTCCTAAAGACCAGTGCACTACGCATTCTTGCATAGCTTCACATGCTTAATTTGATTCATCTCGTGAGGTTAAGACTTAATCGAGAGAGGAGTTTTTGCTGAACATTTGATTTGAGAGAATCACTTGAACATTGGAAGTGAAATATCTAGAGTTAGATCCCGAATAATTATCTTGCATCTATCCTGTCAAAACCATATCTTCTCCCACTGATAACCTTATTTGCTTATCCCTTGTCTTGATAGTCACTAGTCAATAGCTTTAGATTCTTAGTTAATTTTAGTTACTAATCCTATAAATTTCAATTGTTGATTCTCCTAGATAGCAACAAGCTAGAAATTACAAAAACACTATTGAAATCAAATATATGTGGATACAATATTATATTATACTATCTTTGATTAACGAGCATAATTTAAGTGTGTGCTTTGCGCTTGTCAAATTTGGGTGCCGTTGTCGGGGATTGGCAATCAATACTATTTGAAATAGTTTGTGGTGCTAATTCAGGATTTGTTTTCTTTTTATTTTATTTCCCTTTTTACGGTTGGTGTTTGTTGGTTGTGTGCAGGTTACAAGTTAAGATTGGTGCATGACAAGAGTTTATGCGAAAGAAGTGCTACCATACGAGCCAAAGATAGAAACAAAACTACGACAATTGTGGAAGGAAAGATATATCACAGAGGAGTTAGAAAAGGTTGGGCAACCCTCAACCCAAGAAACTATGGCCGGAAACGGTGATGATAATGTAGATTTGGCTACAAGACAGGCACCCCAACAATGTCTATGAAGAAGAGAGGGGTCACAGAATTAATCAACATCAACCATTGGCTGCAGACCAGTTTGGAATATAACTCCCATGCCTGTGAGACCACTTGGCGATTATGCTAGACCGGTCTACATTCAAGGATTATCAAGTGTTAGACCACCCCCAATAGAAGCAAACAATTGTGTGGAAGCAAGGGTTGCTTCAAACCTTTCCAAATTGTTGTGTCTTCATAGGAAAGATGAACGAAACTCCAAACACACATCTAATGGACTTCGAGGAGATTATGAAAACCTTTTAATGCAATGGGGTGTCACAAGATGCAGTGTACTTAAGGGCATTCCCCTTTTTACTTAAATATTATGTGAAGGAGATGACCAGAATATTGCTTGATAAATATTTCTCCTCAGCTAAGACGGGCAAGATTAGAAGAGAAATCCATAACTTCTGCCAGAAAGAGATTGAAACAGTTTTTGAAGCATGGGAGAGGTTTAAGGAGATAGTTAGAAATTGGCAACATGGCAGAATTGATATTTGGATGCAACTCAAAGACTTTTGGGAAGGATTGACACCGGCCTTGCATAGAACATTGAGGAATGTAGTTGGAGGCTCTTTTATGAAGGAGACTCCAGAGGAGAACTTACAATTGATGATGAGTTATTTGAAGATTCCAATCAGTGGACCTCTGAGAGTGCTGAAAGAAGAAAATAAATTGGTGTTCACCAAGTTGATGCTAATACATCTGTGCAGGTACAACTTGATGTTATGGCTAAAGAAATACAAAAACTGACCTTAGCCGGGATATGAATTGAGCCTCACATAGCTTGTGATATATGGGGTACATGACACCCTAGAAATGAGTGTCAAGCCTTAACTGAGGAAGTGAATGTTGTTGGAGATCAGAGGCGCCCCGAATTTTCATGGAGTTCACTTGGGGGAACTTCGAATGAATGGCAACAGAACAACCCCAGAACCCAGTGATAAGGAGCTCCAGTCTTCCAAAATTAGCAGAGGCAGCAATAACAGTTTCCACATTCTAATCAGTTCAGTATGGAAGATGTAATGAAGGCTTTGATTATCAAGACAGATGAGAGGCTTGAAACTCATAGCTCATCTATACGGGAACATGGAGCAGCTATTAAAGAATTAGGCACATGTTTTCGGAACCTGGAAAGTTAGATTGGGCAGCTAGCTACTCTATTTCCTGAGAGGATTCAAGGAACTCTCCATGCGGATACAGAAAGATATCCCAAAGAAACATTGAATGTTATAACTTTGGGAAGTGGGCAAGGGTTGAAAGATCTCACCCCAATCGAAAATGATGTGAGATTTGAAATAGAAAATGGGCAGCACCTGAAGTGTGATGTTGGTAAGAATAAGAATGGCCAGATCAAAGCTGAGAAAAAGAAGAAGGAAGAAAACTCGAGAAGGGAGGACCATGAGGAGAGCGAACATATGCCTGCTCTGCATTTCCCTCAAAAGCAAAGTAAAACATAGCCTGACAAGTAGTTTTAGAGATTTCCGAATGTGCTGAAATTGGTTCGTGTGAACTTACCATTCACAGAAGTGTTCTCATAGATGCCCGCTTGAGCCAAATTCATGAAAGAGATCCTTACAAAGAAGTGCAAAATAGAGAAGACTTCATTGGTCTAGCTCACAGAGCATTGCAGCGTGCTATTGCAAAATAAACTCCAACAAAAGTGTGGAGATCCAGGGAGTTTTACTATACCTTGATCTTTAGGAACTATTAATTTTGATAAATGCTTATGCTATTCTAGGGCCTTAATTAATTTAATGCCTCTATCTATCTAAAGGAAACTTGAGAAGAAGATTGGAGAGATAAGGTCAGAACCTATATCTTTGCTGCTAGAAGGCCAAACTACAATAATACCCTAGGGGATAGTAGAATATGAGTTAGTTCGGGTGGATAAGTTCGTATTTTGTGTGGATTTTATAGTGGTAAATATGGCGGAAAACAAGGAGGTCCCCCTCATCCTAGGAAAACCATTCTTTGCAACGGGTAGAGCTACATTAGATATAGGTGAGAGAAAACTCATACTTAGAGTGGGTGAGGAGACTATAACTTTTAAGATGGATGTAGCAATAGGGGCACAAAAGGATAAACCAGTTGTGAGTGTCGAGTGGAAGGTAAAGGGCTCGAAAGAGAAGGCTGCAGTGAGTGAGAAAGATAAGTGTGGGGTGTACCCAGAAAAGGCCGAGAAGAAGCTATATGCATGGATGTGTGCATTAGTTCGGGTGCGAGGAATGGAGCCCGACTTCGACTCAGACCTCGACTAGATGTTCAGGGAAGTTTCCTTTACCTATGCTTTTAAATTGTGTGCCATGAGCACATGCCACAACTTAAAGTGTGGGGTGGAGGATATTTGTATGTATGTATATTAGTTTTCTTTTTCTTAGTTGTAGGAGTAAGAGATAGAAAAAGTTTAGAATTGTTTTTTATAGTTTTCTATTTTTCTCGAGGATGGATAACATCGACCGGTTACTCGAGGGATTAAAGTCGAAGGAAAAAGACAACAAGAATTTCGTTTCTTAGGTAGTGCACCAAGTCCCCCCTTGGTTTTTCTTTGTACCGTGGTTATTTTCCAAGGGTTTTATGTGAACCAGGAGTAGTTATACCTTGGATGCAATATCTTTATGCCGTAGTTCTTTGTGCTGTGGTGTGAAATGAAGGCAATATCTCTTAACTTTATTACACCTTGAGAATAGTAAGTGCTTTAGTTGTGACGTTTAGGCTCAATTTTTGAATCTTGTATAAGTACCTTGAATTGTATGATCTTAACCTAGCTTTACAGCTTTGACTATAGTGTCTTGATAGTCCAATTCTGGGTGAGTTATATACCATGTGTGTGTGAGATTTTGGGTTGTTCTGTGCATTGCATTTGATGTTTAGACCTTTTTCCGTGTGTTTGCAAAGCGAAATGGTAGTCTTATTCAGTCTTGGAAGTGATATACACATTTCTTTGTTGAGCCGGTTATTTTTTTTAACCAGCTAATTTTTATGTATCTTAGTCATCCCCTTTGAGCCTATAATCTTGTTTCATTTTCAACCACATTACAAGCCTTACCAATGTGTTTGAATTGACTATCTATTAGAACCTTTTACCACTCGTGAGCACTTGAATATTTTATGAACTTTGTAAAAGTTAAAGAGTGGGGTAGTGTTTTGGCTTTTGAGTGGAACTATTGAAATAAGGAGAAAGGTGCATTATTTTGAAATAAGTAAGAGCCACTTGAATTGAAAAAGAAAAGGAAAAAAGGAAACTAGTTGTATTATTGTTAAAAATATTCCTTGATATTGGTAATTTTTGATGTATTCATGATTAAAGAAGTCGGGAGTTGATGTATATTCATGTGAAGGTGGAGTTATGGTTTGACATATGTATGGGGTTTTGAACGGTTAACTGTAGTCACTCCTATATCCAAATGTATCCTACCCATTACGCAGCCTACATTACAACCAAATAAAGTCCTACTTGATCCTTGACTGAATGATCTTTATTAGTAGAGTAGTACACTATGGGCAAGCCTATGGTACGTATTTTGTGGCATATGAATGTTGTTTTTGAGAGTGAGTAAATTCTTTCTATATTGAGTTCCTAATTTCTCTTAATTTTATTGTGTGTGGAACTACTCTGTATTGTTGTGTGAGGGCACTTGATTCACGTAGGAAAGGTAATGTTGTTGACCTCTGTGTTAGAGTAAGTGAGCGGGTAGTGAAAAATATGTGGTGCTTTTGAGTCAAATCTTGAGGCGAGGATTTTACGGTATTGTGCTTAATCTGTTTTAAATGTTCTTGTTATGATGAATTAGGAGAGTTGTTTAAAAATGTCGTGTCTTTATAAAGTGTTATTTGATTGCTCGAGGACGAGCAATGATTTATGTGTGGGGTTTTGATGGTAGGATTTAATTACGTGTTATAGTCGCTTACTGCACTCTAATTCACTGCACTTTACTTGTGTTGAGCTTAAATTGGTAGTGTTTTGCACTTATTATGTGTTTTATGCCCTGTAGAAATGATTCTGAGTTATGTAGAAGTGGTAGAGTTAATTCAAGCTTTTTTGGAGCTTTGAAGTCTGAGTAAAACCCCAAGGGATTAAGCCGGGATCGTGTTCGGGGGCCGAGGATAACGTCTGGACATCAAAAATCAAGAAAAAAGCAACACTCTGAGTAATCGTGTTACTGCGGCTTGTGGGGCGGCGCATGGTGCACCGCAGCAGTGGATTTTGCATGTTCCCTGATAAGTCCCACTAATGCCCACATGGCACGCCGCATGATTGTGCAATTGTTACAGAGTTATTTTCCTATTTCGGCTAAGAAAGGGTGATTTCATCTGGGCCAGACCCTACTTCGTCAAAATAGATGGAAAAACATTATTTTTTGGACTTTTGACATACTTTAGACCTAAGGAATCTAAGTATGAGTTGGAAGAATACAAGCACGAGAATTTCATCATTACTTGCTCACTCAAGACCCGAGTTTGGATCAAATTTATGTTTTCCTATACTTTAATTATATTTGTGATGCATTTCTCCATGTCTATGGGGTAGTTACCTCTAGGTTTGATGGATTATAACTCTAGTTTTATGTATTGAATTGTTTTGGAAGATTTAATTGCTGCATCTTTATTAACTATTTCATGTAATCGAGAGAGACATAACTTGTGGTATCATTACATTATATTGTTGGTTGAGTTCATAGATTCTTCTAAGTAATCGAAGGGGCTAGTTGAATCATTGATTAAACCTAGATAGGAGAATAATCGAAAGAGGTTTTCCTAAAGACCAACCCACTACACATTCCCGCATATCTTCACGTGCTTAAATTGGTTCTTTTTTTGAGGTTAAGACTTAATTGAAAGAGGAGTTTTTGCTGAGCGTTTCAACTAATAATTATGTGAATTCGAGATACTCACTTGAACATTGGAAATGAAATATCTAGAGTTAGGTCCAGGACAATTATATTGCACCTATTCTGTCAAACCCCTATCTTCTCCCACTAAAAACCTTATTTGCTTATCCCTTGTCTCGATAGTCACTAGTCAATAGGTTTAGATTCTTAGTTAATTTTAGTTATTAATCCTATAAATCTCAACTGTTGATTCTCCTAGATAGCAATCAAGCTAGAAACTACGAGAATACTATTTAAATCCAATCCCTATGGATACGATAATATACTATACTATCTTTGATTAGGGAGCATAATTTATGTGTGTGTTTTTCGCTCGTCAAATATTTGCGCCATTACTGGGGATTGGCAATCAATAGTGTTTGAAATAGTTTGTAGTGCTAATATAGGAATTTTTTATTTTTATTTTATTTTTCCCTTTTTACGGTTGGTGTTCGTTGGATGTGCGCAAGTTAGATGTTAAGATTGGTGCATGAATCAAGCATCTACAAAAGAAGTGCTACCATACTAGCCACAGTTAGAAATACAACTGTGACAATTGTGGAAGGAAAAAGATCTCCCCGCGAAATTAGAAAAGGTTGGGCAACCCTCAACCCTAGAAACTATGTCCGGAAACGGTGATGATAATGTAGATTTGGATACAAGAGAGGTATCCCAACAACAAGAAAAAGCTGCACGTGATACTGAGGAAGCAGCTATTAGAGCTGCAGGGAATGTCTATCAAGAAGACAAGGGTCACAGAATTAATCAACATCAACCCTTGGCTACAGACCAGTTCGAAAATATAGCTCCCATGTCTGGGAGACCACTTGGCGATTATGCTCGACCGGTCTACTATCAAGGATTATCAAGTGCTAGACCACCTCTAATTGCAACAAAATATTTCGAGTTGAAGCAAAAGCTGCTTCAAACCATTCAGAATTGTTGTGTCGTCATAGGGTAGATGAACCAAAATCCACACATCTAATAGACTTCAACGAGAATGTGAACACCTTTCAATACAATGGTGTGTCACAAGATGCAGTGTACTGAAGGTCATTTCCCTTTTCACATAAAGATAATGCGAAGGAGTGGCTTCGAAGCTTGCCTAGTGGATTGATTAGAACTTGGGAGGAGATGACTAGAACATTGCTTGATAAATATATCCTCAGCTTAGACGGGCAATATTAGAAGAGAAATCCATAACTTCTGCTAGAAATAGATTATAACGATTTTTAAAGCAAGGGGGAGGTTTAAGGAGAGAGTTAGAAAGTATCAACATAGCAGAATTGAACTCTGGATGAAACTCCAGGACTTTTGGGAAGGATTGACACCGGCCTCGCATAGAACATTGAGCAATGCATTTGGAGGCCCTTTGATGAAGAATACTCTAGGGTAGATACATACTATTCTTGATGAGTTATCTGAAGATGCCAATCAGTGGCCCTCTAAGAGTGCTGAATGAAGAAAATGAACTGGTGTTCACCAAGATGATGCTAATACATCCGTGCAGGTACAACTTGATGTTATGGCTAAAGAAATACAAAAGTTGACCTTAGCCACGATAGAAATTGAGCCTCACGCAGCTTGTGATATATATGGAAGAGGACACCCTACTCATGAGTGTCGAGCCTTAACGGTGGAAATGAATGTTGTGGGAAATTATGATTTTAATGCAATGGGTTAGAGACTCCCCAGTTTTTCATTAATTTCACTTGGGGGTATTGCGAATGTATAGCAATAGAACTACGCCGGACCCCAGGGACAAGGAACTCCAGTCTTGCAAAATAAGTAGAGGCAGCAATATCAGCCTTCACACTCTAATCAATCCAGTATGGAAGATCTAATAAAGGCTTTTATTATCAAGACATATAAGAGGCTTGAGACTCATAGCTCAACTATACGGGAACATGATGCATCAATCAAAGAACTTGGCACGGGTTTTGGGAACCTAGAAAGACAGGTTGGGCAGCTAGCTACTCCATTGTCTGAGAGGGTTCCAGTAACTCTCCCTGCAGATATGGAATGAAATCCCAAAGAAATAGTGAATGTTGTAACTTTGAGAAGTGGGCAAGGGTTGAAAGATCTCACCCCAAAACAAAAATGATGTGAGACTTTTAAAAGAAAGTGGGGCGAAGCTAAAGAGTGAAGTTGATAATAAGAATAAAGGCCACATGAAAGCTGAGAAGAAGAAGAAGGAAGAAAACTCGAGAAGGGAGGACCCTGAGTAGAGAGAGCATACGCATGCTATGCCTTACCCTCAAAAGAAAAGTAGAGAAAAGTTGTACATGCAGTTTGGGAGATTTTTGGATGTGTTGAAACAGGTTCATGTGAACTTACCATTCACAGAAGTGCTCTCACAGATGTCTACTTATTCCAAATTCCTGAAAGAGATCCTTACGAAGAAGACTAAAATAGAGGAGACCTAAGTTGTCAAGCTCACAGAGCATTTCTGCGCGATATTTCAAAATAAACTCCCACAAAAGTGTGAATATCCAGGGTGTTTTACTATACCTTGCTATTTATGAACTATTCATTTTGATAATTCCTTATGTGACTCTGGTGCCTTAATTAATTGAATGCCTCTGTCTATATACAGGAAAATAGTGAAGCAGATTGGAGAGATAAGGTCGGTGTCACACCCCGACCTTGGGCAGCCCGACCGGCCCTCAAGAGGGTTACCTCGGTCGAGCAAGCCTGCACAATACCGTCGACCCAACTCACTCATTAATAAAGAGAAGAATACATTTCATTAATTAGACAGTAAGAGATCATGTGAATAACACCAGTTCATTTCCATTAGTTATGTCATTAACAAATCACCGAAACAATACACTATACATTCGTAGTTAAAGTAGAACATATGGTACAATTACAACAAGTTTAATTCAACCTTCCCAAAACAATATACGAATCTCTAAGTTTTGTGCCATCCCACTGGGCTTTTGATGCTCGACCTCTACTTGCTGACATTTTGGACATCTTGCCACAAAGTCCACTACATTCCTCTTTATATCTTTCCACTAGTAGACTTTATAAAGATCATGGTACATCTTTGCAGAGCTCGGTGCACGGAATACCTAGAAGTGTGAGCCTCGGCCATGATTCTTTCCTAGAGTCCATCCACATTTGGAACATATAGCCGCCCTTGGTACCTTAGCGTACCATCATCCATGCCAAGAAAGAAAGCCAAAGTCTTATGATTGGTAATCCCTTCATTCAGTTGTACCAACAATGGGTCGTTGTATTGTTTTTTCTTGACTTCCACAACAAGCGATGATCCAACCCTATTTTGCACAATCACTCCTCCTTCTATAGAAACCGCAAGATGAACTCCCAAACTAGCCAACCGATGAACCTCCTTGGTCAGCGGCCTTTGATATGCCTCCAAGTGAGCCAAACTACAAATAGGTTTATGGCTAATAGCATCCGTTATAATATTNATTCTTTTCATGATTCTTGAGTTGCCTAGAAGCATAAGCTATCACCTTGCCATGTTGCATTAATACACACCTAAGTCCGTTTCTTGAAGCATCACAATATACCACAAACCCATATGTACCCTCTGGTAGGGTCAACACCGGTGCCGTAGTCAATCTTGATTTCAAATCATGGAAGCTCCTTTCACAAGAATCTAGCAATTGGAACTTATCTATCTTCTGTGTTAGTTTAGTCAACAGAGAGGCAAGAGTGGAGAACTCCTCCACATATTTCCTGTAATACCCGACTAAACCAAAAATATTGTGAATCTCTATTGGAGTTGTAGGTCTAGGACAATTGTTCATAGCTGCAATCTTCTAAAGATCAACCTTAATTCTTTCTCTGGAGACGATATGA
>AWOL01S0010961.1:0-21203 GCA_000715115.1 Nicotiana otophora | reverse complement strand
ACTCCACTATGTCTTTCTTCATCCTCCTCCACCAATAGTGCTGCCTCGAGTCCTGACACATCTTAGTTGAACCCGGATGAATGGATCACCGCGAACTGTGGGACTCCTGCAGAATCAACTCTTGCAACCCATCAGCATTGGGCACACATAGCCAGCCCTGCATCTGTAACACACCGTCATCCCTAATAGTAACCTTCTTAGCATCATCGTTTTTGACCGTGTCATTGAGGACAAGCAAATGAGGGTCGTCATACTGACGCTCTCTGATACGATCATATAAGGAAGACCGAGAAACCACGCAAAAAAGAACTTCACTCGGATCTGAAACATCCAACCTAACAAAATGATTGGCCAATGCCTGAACCTCCAATGCTAATGGCCTCTCCGTTGCCGGTAGATATGCTAAACTGTCCAAGCTCTACTTCTTTTGACTCAAGGCATCGGCCACCATATTGGCTTTCCCAGGATGATAAAGAATGGTGATATCATAGTCCTTATGCAACTCTAACAACCTCCGCTGCTGCAAGTTAATATCCTTCTATTTGAAAAGATATTGTAGACTCCGGTGATCGGTATAGACTCACAAGGGACACCGTACAAATAGTGCTACAAAATCTTCAAGGCATGAACAATAGATGCTAATTCCAACTCGTGGACATGATAATTCTTCTCATGTACCTTCAGCTTTCTAGACGCATAGGCAATCACCCTACCGTCTTACAGCAACACCACATCTAGGCAAACACGTGGCGCATCATAATACGCAGTGTAAGACCCCAAACCCGTAGGCAATACAAACACTGGGGCTGTAGTCAAAGAAGTCTTGAGCTTTTGATAGCTCTCCAACACTCTTCGTTCCATCTGAAAGGAGAACCCTTCCAGATCAATCAGGTCATAGGTGCAGCAATAGATGAGAAACCCTCTACGGAACGACCATAATACCCTGTCAAACTAGGAAAACATCGGATCTCAGTGGCTGAAGACGGTCTGGGCCAACTCTACACTACTTCATTCTTCTTTGAATCTACCTTGATCCCCTCACTTGACACCACATGACCCAAAAACGCCACCAAATCAAGCTACAATTCTCACTTTGAAAATTTTGCATACAACTTCTTTTCTCTCAAGATCTGAAGCACAATCCTGAAATGCTGCTCATGATCCTCCCAGCTCCGGGAGTACACTAGGATTTCGTCAATAAACATAATGATGAATGAGTAAAGATAGGGATGGAATACATTATTCATCAAGTGCATGAATGTTGTTAGGTCGTTGGTCAGCCAAAATGACATCACAAGGAACTCGTAATGACCATACCGAGTCCTGAAAGAAAGTTTTGAAATATACGGATACAAAAATGTTCAACTGATGATAGACTGGCCGCAAATCAATCTTTGAGAACACTCTGGCACCTTGTAGCTAATCAACTAGGTCATCAATGCATGGCAATAAATACCTGTTCTTTACTCTAATTTTTTTCACTTACCGATAATAAATGCAGATGCACATAGAAGCATCCTTCTTCTTCACAAACAAGACTAGAGCACCCCAAGGTGATACACTAGGCCGAATGAAACCCTTATCAAGCAACTCTTGCAACTTCTCCTTTAACTCCTTCACCTCCGCTGAGGCCATACGATATGGTGGAATAGAAATGGGTTGAGTTCCCAACAACAAGTCCATGCCAAAATCGATATCCCTATCGAGAGGCATTATCACACACCAAAATCGAGGAGCGCGATCGGCGCGCAACCGAGTGAACCCGATCGAGCAAGCCTGTTTAATTTCCTTCTACGCAAACTCATCCATGAATGGAAATAATACATATTTTCATTAATTAGACAATAAGGTGATCATGTCTACAATATAAATTCATTACCAATAGTTTCATCATTTTAATGTCTCAAATGGAACAAGTAATACAACCACAACACAACATAGTTTGACTTTCCCAGCACCAATATACAACCCACACTATGTCTACGGAGCCTATATAGATAAACAAGAGTGCTATGATACTACCGAAAATAAAGCCCCGGCTATACCTCAAACACAATACACAAAGAACAAAAGATACATGACCNCTATAGATAAACAAGAGTACTATGATACTACCGGAAATAAGGCCCCGGCTATACCTCAAACACAATACACAAAGAACAAAAGATACATGACCCCAGAATGAAGTGGGGCTCACCAAGTTAGTTGTGAAGAGGGTGTACCTCTATCACTAATAATGTTTGTCTCCTACTGTGGAACCACCTACATCCATTAAAAGTGAAGCGCCCCCGGAAAAAGGGACGTTAGTACCATCGAATAACACTAGTATGTATAACTAAACACCCTCTCAATATAATGAATAATATTACAAGGAGGAACAATCATAAAATCAATGGAAGCCTCGAACAATACCAAAACATCAAGTTAAGAACCACTTAAGATTTCAAGTAAATTTCCATATTTTTAGGTTGAAGATCCTTAGTACCGATATACCATTATTCACAATACCATTATTCACAATACCAATACTACTGTACTTTTAGCAGGGAGTCCGATCACGACCCGATCGACTAGGCCATCTCATTAGAGACATCAACCACAATCACTATCAATACCAATACCACCGTACTTTTAGCACGGAGTCCGATCATGACTCAATCGGCTAGGCTGTTTCATTAGAGACATCAACCACAATCACAATTTCAAATACAATTTCTAGAATAATCACCACCATGTTTGTGGCATGGTGTCCGATCATGACCTGATCGGCTAGGCCGTCTCACTAGAGACATCTACCGTTTTATATGAATCATCACATTTCATACTTCTTTCACATATTTCATTTCATTGGTACTAGAGGCCACAATTATAAAATTATTCTTAGCACATTGGCCGTATTTAGTATTTCATGACTACCTTTTCACTTTCAAACATCATCCACATTATCACCAACAATAACAATTCAAATCAAGGTGTGTAGTACACATATGAGCATAATAGAATTCGTTTGAACTTGACTTGAAGTCGAAGCATTATTAATGCACATCCCTTACTTGAACCCATTCTCAAATTATAACATGACATGATAATAGCAGTTGGGATACTTATTGAACATATATCATTCAGCACAAACTTACTCGGAATACCCAGTTTATAATGAACCACTCAGGTCTTACATAAATTACATGAATATCGTGGGATTCAATTCTAAGAGAAGAGTTTAGCCAACATACCTCACTTGAGCTTCCTTAAACTCTAAAATATTATTGAATTCTTAGCAACTTCAATCTATTTTAGAAATATAACAAGTTGAACCAAAATTAGGAAGATGATCATGGTTCAAGCTCATTTGAGCATTTTATCAAAAACTAGGTGTGCATTAAGGTTTTAACGCCTTTTTAGGGAGGATTCCATCATTCCACAACCCATTATTTACCATTTGTAGTTCAACAATCTTCCTACACCCCCTGATAACACATGCATGTAAACTAAACAACTCCCATGCCCAAATATTATCTTACTAATTACCCAATTCTAGGTAAAATTCGAGATTGAGGGTTAGGGTATAGAATCTTACCTATAGGATAAAGACCTTGTGGGTTTTCCTTCTTAATCGTCCAAGATTTGAGCAAGAATTGAAGAACAATTATTGAGGAACACTTTCTCACTCTATGGCACTCTCTCATTCTAAAAATGTCAGATTTTAGACCCAAAATGGTCCATTGCGTCTATTTAACGAAGTAGGGTCGGGTTATAAAAACCCAAAAATGAAGCTCCGGAATAGGATCTGCGATTGTTTATGCGATCGCATAATTGATATGGGGTCCGTATACCTGTTTTGTGGTCGCATAGTGGGCTGCAGAAATGCAATTTTCTGCCCAAATGTTTCCTTTACTAACCTGTGCATTGTTCAATCCTCAAATACGTAAGCCAACTTCGTCACCACAAAACTGTTACACCTCACAGTATTACATCGATGTTACACTCCGCAGTATTACGATGATGTTACACCCCGTAGTATTATCCGTTGGATTTATCGTAAGATAATTGACATTAGTTCAAGGAAAAGATTATTTTGAGGCTATAAGTATTATGCTATTTCAAATAAGTGATAAGTAAATTCGTGAAGGTGAGAGGGTAAGCGAATCGAAGAAAATGAGTTTCGTCGAAGTTTGACATTTGGAGATAAAATACGGTCCAAGCTATAATACCCCGTATCTATGGACTAGTACTATACCAAATGACCATGATAGTAAGGTATATAAAGTTTGTTAAAAGTGATTAGTATTTTAAGTAATTTGAGATAATTTTTAATTATGTGGGTAATTGGTTAATTATTAGTTTAGTGGGAGATTAACAAGCTAATTAGGATATTGTGGATAAGCCTAAAGGGCCTGCCAACATGGCGGCAAGTGACATTCGTATTCAAGCCAAAAGGTAACTCTTGGTTTAGGTAATTAGGTGGAATATTTAGGGGATTTTTGGGCAAAAGTAATCCATAAAGTGGGACCCACACCTATGATAAAGACACCTACATATATCATTAAAGGAAAATGTTTATAGCTTACTAAAGGTTCTTATGAACCCGCAATTATAAGAGATTTTCCCTACATTGTTAAGTGAGATTCTTAAGTTGCTAAGAAACGGGTCAAATCTCAAATAAAAGTTTATATGAAACTGCATAATACTATAGCATTGTTAGATTGCGATTCTAAGGGAGTACGATACAACCTTTCTCAAGAATATCATATGGATTTTCCCCTACTTCAGTCCCACCGCTACGTGTTTTGTCACGATTAATATGTGTTAGAGGGATTCTCAAGAGATTCGGCTCTGGTATGTTAAGGCTATCCCTTCTTTTTTTTTTGGCATGATCCATATGATATAAACGAAACGAGCAAACACATAACGTTCACAAATGTTTCTATTCATAGAAGCACTGGGGGTGTGTATGTTCTTGAATTCCCATGTGTCTTATTATTATATCTTCTGTTCATGGGTCTTAGACAAAATACGTAGTTGATAAAGTTTATCCGAACGCATATTGATCTTATGACATTCCCAGAAATCTTATTAACTTCCTTCTTCTGCATTTCATTCATTTATACATGTCACACCCCAAAATCGAGGAGCGCGACTGGCGCTCAACCGAGTGAAACCGGTCGAGCAAGCCTATTAGATTCTTTCTACCCAATTCANGGGTGCCTATGTTCTTGAATTCCCATGTGTCTTATTATTATATCTTCTGTTCATGGGTCTTAGACAAAATACGTAGTTGATAAAGTTTATCCGAACGCATATTGATCTTATGACATTCCCAGAAATCTTATTAACTTCCTTCTTCTGCATTTCATTCATTTATACATGTCACACCCCAAAATCGAGGAGCGCGACTGGCGCTCAACCGAGTGAAACCGGTCGAGCAAGCCTATTAGATTCTTTCTACCCAATTCACCCATGATCAAGAAAAGACATGATTTAATAAATTATACAGCAGCAAGTTCATACATATNAGCAGGAAGTTCATACATACGATGCTAAATCGTTTGATTAGCCATTGCGCCTTTAAGTCTCAAAATACCTATTTCTTATAGTTTGAATGGAACAAGTGATCAAACACAACATAATTGGTTTAACATTCCCAACACCCATATACAACCCACATAGTGTCTACGGAGCCTCTAAAGATACAAAAGAGAGTAAAGATGGTGCCGGCAACAAGGCCTCGACTATACCTCAAAAAGTGACCACAATATAAATAAAAGGTGCAATACATGACCCCAGAATGAAATGGGGCTCAGCGAGTCCTTTGGGAAGATGATGATGTACCACTAACTGCGATTAACATTGTCTGCTATGTAACCACCTGCATCCATTTACAAATACAGTGCCCTTGGCAAAAGGGACGTTAGTACCGCTGGTGTTGCCTACAAGTTTTGGGTATTACACTTTGTATTTTAATACATTACATATTAGGCTTGGCGCGGTGTTGATGCAAGATGGTAGGGTGATTGCTTACGCATCTCAATAGTTGAAGGATCATGAGAAGAATTACCCTGTACATGACTTAGAATTGGTATCTATTGTTCACGCATTGAATATTTGGAGGCAATATCTATACGGTGTTCCATGCGAGGTCTATACCGACCAGCGGAGTCTCCAGTATTTGTGCAAGCGGAAGAACCTTAATTTGGAGCAGCGAAGATGGTTAAAGTTGCTGAAAGGCTATGAGATCACCAATTTGTATCATCCCGAGAAGGCCAATATGGTGGTCCATGCCTTGAGTACAAAGGCTCAGAGTATGGGTAATTTGGCATATTTTGCGGTAGCAGAGAGACCATTAGCCATGGATGTTTAGGCTTTGCTAATCAGTTTGCAAGACTAGTTTTTTTGAAGCCTACCCGGGTTCTTGCTGTAAGGCCCCGTAAAAGTTTTCCTAAAAAAACTCGAGGTTTCGTGGTACCGAGGTAGGCGTATGTGTTAATGATAGTTAGAGGAATATATTTGGCATAACTGGGCATTCTCGCAGCCTATTATGCGGCCGCAGAATCATTCTACAGGCCGCAGCATGGCCGTAGAGTGAGGCAATCATTTGGACCATTTTTGGATGTCATTTTGCCGCCCATTATGCGACCGCAAAATAATTTTGCGGGCCGCACACTGATCACAGAGCCAGCTTGGAAAGTTTGCGGATGGAGGTTCTATGATGCATTATGACTGCACACTAGGTCTGCGGATCGCATAACGGCCGTAGAGTGGGGCAGGCCAGCCTAGTTCCGGAGGGTCATTTCGCAGCCCATTTCGCGAACCGTAGATCCCATTTCGGAGCTTCATGTTTGGGTTTTTATAACCCAACCCCATTTCGTTATTTAGACCCTATGGACCATTTCTGAAGAGAGAACTTGATATTTCGATAGAGAGAAAAGACTCTAGAGAGGGAGAGAGTTCCTCAATCAATTATTCCCCAATTCTTACTCAAAATCTTGGAAGCATTAACAAGGGAAGCACATTAGGTCTTCATCCTAGAGGTAAGATTCTACACCCTATCTCTTAATTTCGGATTTTAACTAGGGATGGGCAAGTAGTAAGATAATTCATGGGTGTGGGAATGGCTTATTTTGCATGCATGATTGATTATGGGATGTACGGAGATTGTTGAGCTAAAATAGTAAATAATGGGTTGTCGGATGACGGAATCCTCCATAAAAGGACCTTGAAAACTTAATGTATACCTAGTGCTTAATAAAATGCTCAAATGAGCTAGAATCATGATCATCTTCCTAATTTTGGTTCAATTTGCTACTTTTCTAAAATAGATTGAAGTTGCTAAGATTTCTGGAATATTTAGAGTTAAGGAAGCTCAAGTAAGATATGTTGGCTAAACTCTTCTCTTAAAATTTAACCCCACAATATCCATGTAAGTCTCGAGTTTCTTATTGTGAATCGATTACCTGGTGTCAAAAGACATCCGTGATCAATATGTAATTCAAATGCTCTAGTTATGTTGTAATACTATTTGAGAATGTGTTCAATGTAGGGCTTGCATATCGTAATGCCTTGACCTCAACTTGTGTTTCAAAGGAAAGCTAGTGAAAGCTTGTGTAAGAAATCGTAATGTGCCTAGAACTCCTATTTTCGCAAATGTGTGCTTAAATGTCTTGAATAGAAATGCCTTATTGTTGGAAAGTCCATGATGACGGTTGAAAGTAAAAAGGTATGCATGAAATACGAATCATGTAATACGAAATGTGAAATATGAAACAAGGCAAATATGCCAAGAGTAATAATACAATTATGACCATTAGTGCCAATGAAATGAAGATATGTGCAAGAAATATAAAATGAGGTGATTGATAGAAAATGGTGATGTCTGACATGAGATGTCCTACCCGATCGGGTCGTGATCGGACGCCATGCCGCACACATGGCGGTGACTGTGTTAGAATTGTAATTGAAATTGTGATTTGGTTGATGTGTCGCATGAGACAACCTAGTCGATCTGGTTGTGATCAAATGCCATACTGCACACATGGAGGTAACTGTGTTAGAATGGTAATTGAAATTGTGATTTGGTTGATGTCTCGCATGAGACGTACTAGCCGATTGGGTCGTGATCGGACGCCATGCCGCACACATGGCGGTGACGGTGTTGGAAATCATAATAGAAATTGTGAATAGGGGTATACTAGTACCAAAGATTTCCCAACTTAAAATTTGGAAATTTATTTAAAACTTATCTTCTCTCTAATTTGATATTTGGTAATTGTTTGAGGCTTTAACTGATATTATGACTGTCCTTACTGCTCATTTATTTGAGAGAGTGTTTAGTCATATATACTAGTACTATTCGACAGTACTAATGTCCCTTTTGCCGGCGGCGCTCCATCTTTAATGGATGCAGGTGGTTCCACAGCAGGTGACACTGATCAGCGATATCACTAGACTCTTTTCCCAGTTGATTTGGTGAGCCCCACTTCACTCGGGGTGATGTATCTTTTGTTCATTTTATCACCATGTTTTGAGATATAGTCGCAGCCTTGTTGCCGGCACAATTATTGTACTATTTTGTATCAATTAGAGGCTCCATACACCTCACTCATACAATCCACGGCAACGCAAATCCACGTAAGCCCGATAACACCACCTCAGCTGAAGGTTTTTGCTTCCACCAATACCAATAGGCCTTATAACCAAATTTCTCACCATCTGGTTGTTTCCACAAGACCTGATTCCTATATCAATACACGGTATCATCCTCAACCAGCTGCAATAACCTATGTATATACTCACCAGATACAAACACATGACCTAAAACACTACACATATGTCCATAACAACATTTCTAATCACAATAGCCGTCTATACTACAACCCAGCACCACAACTAACCTCATATCATCTAGAACCCTATTCGAAACCTCCACAACACCTACAAGGATGCAAGAAGCACGAAAATGCCATGATTATTCACTCATATAAACAAGTCACACCTAACACCACTTGGGCACACACCTCGCAAGATAAACCCCAATAAGCACAACATGAATATGCCTGAATATACGAGGGAACACATGAAAGAACTATCAAACAAACCCGACAAGAACAACTCCCTATCAGTAGCATACTACAAATTAATTCCACAAGGGAGAATCAAAGTATACGAATAACTTACAAGGATCTCATACTAATATAACTTCACCGCGGCACCCGGCTCAAACATAAAAAACCTAATGGAAACACGAGGATCCCATCCTAACTCTGAATCACAAGTAGATTACACATTATACCAAACGAAACATTCCACTAATTCAATTTCCGCTAACAAGGTCATAACACATGCTGAACTCCCACACCGGTAGAGCATCTAATTCACAAATCTTAACCAACCACACCCAGAAATCACATCAAAACCTACCGTCATTGGTAATAGAAAGTCATTCCTAGTCTTATAGCTCTCAATAATGAATAACACAAAACGATAGAAACGGTCTACCACTATAGAATCTCCCAACATGGGTAAACATATAAGTAGAGTAAAAAATCATGAAACTCACCCATATGTGAAGCAACATAGGAGGACTCACCCCTATAAGCATAACAGAAAAAAATATGAATGATGCTACTTTATAATAAACCAAAACCATACTTGTACGATATCGTCCGGTGCAGCGGCCTCATCCCTACCGCTGAAAGTACATCAACGGATCGAGTCCCCCTTTTGGGCGACTTCTACCCACCTAACCTATACTCCAAGCTGGCGGTGCAGGGATATCAGCAATGCAAGAAGAACGCATAGCATGGATACCCCGCCGTGACACATCTGTTCAGAGTCTAGTACAATCTCTCACCATGTGGCTTGTATCTTCACACTCAAAGTAGCCTCTACGCTGGCGTGGCTGTGGAAGCCGTCCGACACGGGCACTCTTTGACCCATGGATATTTGAAGCACCGCGCAATTCCTGAAGTGAAAATTGAACAGACTGATCAACAAAACCTCTACCATGGCGTACCTTGCCTCCAAAATAGGGACTAGTAGATCCTTTTGGTGTGCGAGGCCTCTTAGCCTCCATTCCCTCTCTCTCCTAAACCCGTATGTCCTCTCCCTCCTAGTTTTGCATGCCCTCTAGTCATCGAGCGATCTCTACCACCTGATGAAATGGAACATCCGACTCCAACTCCCGAGCCATGCTAAACCGGATATCATGGTTGAGCCCCTCAATGAACCTGTGGACTTTCTCTCTAACTGTAGAAACCAAAGCAGGTGCATGTCGGGACAAATCACTGAATTTGACAGCATACTGTGACACTAACATAGTGCCCTAGCGCAGCTGCTCAAACTCCACGCGCTAGGCATCCCGAAGGGTCTGAGGAACATATTACCTCAAGAAGAACTCTGAAAACCGATCCCATGTAAGTGAAGTTGCCTCGGCCATGCTACCCAACTCGTACATTCTCCACCACTGATATGCCGCTCTTTTAAGCAAAATCGTAGTAAAAACAACCCCACTCGTCTCTACAATACCTATAGTGCGGAGAAAATACTGGCACTCAACTAGGAAATCATGTTCAGCTTCTGAATCCAAACCACTGAAGGTAGGAAGGTAATACTTCTCTACATCTGTTCTTCCTCAGATGTTGCTGCCCTAATCACAGGCTGAACTGGAAAACCTGGTTGCGCCGGCACCACACCCGGAACCTGACCAATGTGAGCCGGCTGCTCTAAGGTGCGGGCAACGGGAGTTTGAGCTCCTCCCCTAGTATGTGAAGTAGCTGGTGCAGCCAGAATCAAGCCCACATGAGCCAATATACCAAACATGCTCAGGGACTATGCTAAGGTCTCCTGATGTCCGGGGGCAACAATAGGAGCTACTGGCAGCTCCTCAACTGCTGCTTTGATAGGTGCTCTAGCTATAGCACGTGCTCTTCCTCGGCCTCTGCCTCTGACCCTGCCCCGGCCTCTATCAACACTGGCTCTGGGGGCAGGGTTATCAGTAACTCTAGCTCGTGTCCTCACCATATGTGAGAGAATAGAATGACAAAGGCCCAAGTTCCGAGTTGTCTCACCTGATAAGAACCATGGACAAATTCTAAGCTGGCTAGTGACGTTATTCTTCCCAACATACCCTAATCAAACCCAGTAGCACTTATTCCAGATCCAATAACCTCATCTCATCCGGCATAAGCTTCTCGACCAACAAGCCACACCAGCACCACCTTGATCCATATTTAGTGCAACTCGTGCACCAAATAGGCAACAACTCGAATGTACCCAATAATGGAAAGAAAAACAAATAAGAGAACCGTCCCGCAATTTGAACAAATACCACTACAAGGCGCAATTCTATGAACCCGTCACACAAAGGAGGAACAATATACATGAAATAAGAAAAAAGGATCATATTCCAACCTACTTTAATGCGATGCATCACCCAATATGAACACCGATCCATATGAAATACCTCATGCCATGATGCTCTAAATAACCATATGCGCAATAACAACAAACACGCGAAGTACATGACTATAACCATGGAGAAACGGATAGCACAATATATGATCCACTCCCAATCCACACTCAACAATGAATGGAAGAGGTCGTTGGAAGAATAGTACGCAATTTTGAGTCGGGGTCGATTTCCTCAAGGAGCTAACAATGGGTGTTAGAGTCTATACTTGATGCATGAGACGAACCAACTTAAATATACTTCCAATCAAGTTGGTTTTGCTAATTAATTTTATAAACTATACTATCAATTATCAACTAGAGAAATGAAACTAGAAATTGACTACTTGTTTTTGGTTTTTTTCAAATAGGTAAAAAGGCCTAGGTATGTAACCTTCGCCTAGGTGTTTGCCTAATGGGTTAATTATGTTAACACTTGTTTTATTAATTGGGGTGTATCATAGCTCTCAACTCTAAGTTACCCACTCAATACCTCCCGAACATAGAGTGATTGTGCCTAGTTTGGCTTCCTCAAGCACAAATGGGTATCAAGCTAAATTATTGATATGAGCTGAAGTCGAGTTTTTCATATCTCCAATTCAAACCCTTTAATTAGGCTAGTCAAATCCTTAACTGGCTCAATTTCTTCCTAGCCATGTTTTGTCCCTCTTTCTCAAGTAAAGAGCAAGTCAAAAAGGAATATTTGCAACCATTAATTATAAAACTAAAGCATGAACATAATAACAAACAGCCAATCATAATCAAGGATTAAATTAAATACCCATAAGGTTTACAACCCCAGTAAGAATTGAGCTACTTATAGTAGAAAATGAAGAAACCAAAGAAGAAACACTAATTAAAGCCATAATATAAAATTGAAATGATAAACTATGTTGGTTTTGTCCCATCATGATCACAAATTACCCAAAATTGTAAACTACATCGGCTACAACTAGGAAAACATCAAAACATGACCTTAAAAAGTGATTCATGTCAATTTATAGTGGCAAAACATTCGCTGGCAAAAATGCCCTTAGAGAAATTCTACTGCCGCACAATTCCATGTGCATTCCGCACATTGCTTGAGTCTGCAAGTTGAGTGAATTTGCAGCCGCACAATTTGATCTGTGGCTGCACTTCAGCTTCTACGGCCGCACAAATCATGTGTGGCCTGCACTTCAAGCAAGGCATGATTCTTGGTCATATTGCGCACGCTATGAACTTTTTGAATTATTGTCAGTGCAACCATGTTCTATGGCTGCACTACTCTTCAATCACTTCTAGGATTCTACATAAGATCTACGACCGTAGAGAGAATTCTGCAGTCCGCACTTATGGTCTGTTGTGCCCCTTCTTTCCTTGTGAGCCGGAACACTCCTTTTTGAGTTGGATTTCTTCATTAGAGTCCAAATCTCCAACATTCCTGCAATTTGCACACTTCGATTAGTTTTAGGAACATAAATCAACACTTTTAGTCTAAAATTAAAGCAAGAAGTTACTAAAAGTTGTCAAAATCCACACTTATCAACTCCCCTAAAATTAAGTCTTTGCTTGTCCTCTTGCAAATACATTAGGTCCTACCGCCTCAAAGTGAATGGTCATTTCAATGAGTCAATGATAAGCCATCCATACTCAGTTGGGACCAGCAATTACACATAACACTCCTACATTGTCAATAAGTTGACCATTCACATTTCATGCACCTATAGTTCTAATGTGACATTTGAGCTTCAAGAATTGACTTTACTTATCGAGGACTCCTGTTCTATCATGTAGATCATGGTGGAATCCAAACTTTTCTTCCTCTACCTTCCATTTGTCAAGTTCACTATAAAGGTTAGCACTTAATCATTAGATCAATTAAAAGTTAACTCTTCTCTCAAAACAGAATATCACAAGTGCGGCTTCAAGTACCATAGGCTTGCCCCTGGTGTACATCACTACTAATGTAAGCTTACTCGGTTCAAAATCAAGTAGGACTTATTTCGGGTTGTAATGAAGGGTTTTGGATTGGGGTAGGATACCATATGGTTAAGTGGTTACACCTTTCCTTAAGCACTCCATATTTTTATTTCTTGGCTCTTAATTACCAATTCTTAGAGGCATTCTTTTTTTCTTAGGGGCTAGAGAGACTTGACATCACTATTTCCTATGAATTTCATTCTTTTTCTCCCTCGATGCACACGTTAGCGATCATTATCTCTTTTTGAATCCATCAACCCTTCCTTTATTATCTTTGCATTTTCTCTTTTTGTTTTTTTTGTTCTTTCTCTTTTTTTGCCTTCTCTTTTCGTAGAAATCATTTGTTTTGTCTTTTTGGTGCCTTGATGCCTTTTCAAATTCTCAAGTGTCCCTCATTATGCCTTAGGCCACTTATTTCACAAGAGTGTTAAGGAAGGTCGGGGTACCAAGAGAGGATCACGACAAAACGGGTAAAGGCATATATCATGGTTATCAAATGAGAAAGGCTAGAAGCTTAAAGTGGGTTGACTAGGGATAACATCATGGGTTGGCAATAGAAAGCTCAAACAGACCAAGGAAAGCCTACAATCATTTCCCAAACCAAGAAAACTCAGGATTTCGCCTCGAAGCACATTCGGGAAAAGTTCCAGATCATTCGCACGGGTACTTGGACTAGCAACGAAAGATCACCCCACCCCTCACTTAACTAAACCATAAAAGAGGATAGATTCTAGAGACTACAACAACCACAATCAAGTTAAAGATCACTATGTTCTAATAAATCACTCAATTATTACCAAAGTCAACTCAAAGATAAAGTCACTCAATTACTATCAGATGGTGCATATGGATCTGGGACGGACTGGTCTTGGTCAAGTAACATATCAAAGGGTAGATCCCCAGCAGTCACAAGTCTTGTCACCTCTTTCCTGAGCTTGTCAACCGATCTCTTGATTGCCTAAGACTTCCTAATCTTCTTCACTTCTTTGGCCAACTCCTCAATAACCGACTTGTGATGTACCATAATGTCCATTATCATCTTCTGGTTTTCCTGAATCTTCTTCAACTTCTCATCAAGATCATAGGATACATGTGGTACCTGTATAGATGACTACGCTGCAACAATACTATATATGTCAGACAACTTTGAAGTAGTTATCTCCATCAAGTTGTTGAGACTCGCCAATGTATTGAAGAATCGTAGAGCGGATAATGGAGCTGTAAGCATGGGCACCGTCCTCAGAGCTATAGCAGGGGCTGCCATAGGGGCTGTGGTAAGACCTGAGGGTTGTGGTGGAGGCATAGTAGTAGAACTAGAAGAGGGCTCAACAGAGGTAGATGGAATGTCAGTTGTCTCGGTGACTACCACTCCCGGCTCGTCAGACTAGCCTGTGGTGGTAGAAGGCTGAGCTCTCTTCTTTGGGTTTGTCGCATACATCAATAAATACAAGTCAAATGGCTTATTCGGCATCACCTTGGTGTCATATGATCTTGGATCTAACTTTACATCAGTGAGGTACTATGTGATAGTTTTGGGATAAGCGTAGGCCGTGTTGGTATAATGTGCTACCAATGAAATGTTTGCCAACATCACATCACCCACATTAATTGGTACATGGCCATGATAGATGCCACAAGAACATTATGAGGAAGAGGAAGATGAGTCTGATTCTGGCATGGACCCAGTCTGCTACAAACAAAGGTCTGCCATCCCTTTACCTCAAATCTCAATGTGTTCCACCAAATGGGAACCCCAACAGTGATCCATGGTGGTGGTGGCCCTGGTGGTGCTAAGATCTCTGCCGGCCAAGGTCGGACTTCTTCTTTCATTGCACACTTCTATAGGTTCTCCCTTAGCTCCATGTCCTCAAACCCCAAGTAGGCATTTAGCGTGTGCTGATCAAACATCATCTTGAGGTTGCGTACTTTAGTCACCTTCATCCCCTTCTTGATGAGAGAAACATTTTTGTAGAACTCTCGGACGAGGTACTCCTTGGAATCTTCAACTCTCTCAGTAAACCACATCCAACCCTTTCTTTCTCTGAACTTCCTCAACACTTTCGGGTTGTATTTATCCAAATACTTCAAGGAAAACTGCTGCTCAAGTGTCAACGATCATACTGGCCACCACATATGGAAGTCATTAAAGGCTGGCAAGCTAACAAACCTAACCTCCCATATATCCTTTTTCTTCAATCTCTCCACACCCGCGGATGTACCATCTCCCCCTCTATCATTATCAGGGATATCCTATACAATCTGTACATTTGTGTCTGGGGCATCTGCTAGATTAGAGGTATGGCTAGCACTTTTTGACCCCNCCCCTCTGTCATAATCGGGGATATCCTACACAATCTGTACATTTGTGTCTCGGTCATCTACTAGATTAGAGGTATGGCTAGCACTTTCTGACCCCTCGAAAGTGCTGTGAGATGAGGAGGCCTCATCTATGAGTTAAAATCTCCCCTATGGCCTAGACTGTGTAGGTGTCTTCTCTTCCTGAATATAGGCTGAGTTTCCCTCCGAAGCTTCCCTAGACGGGACATAGGAACAACACTCAGAGAGGTCTGCACCTCTCCATCTACTAGTTGTGGCCTTCTTCCTAATGGTTTTGGGCTGGCCAAAGGGCAAGGTACCTCTACCTCTACCCCTAGAAGATTCACCGTTTCCTTTTGTAGTTTCACTGCCTGGTGCGATCGAACCATTGCTTGTATCAAAGCAAAGAAATTTGTTAGTTGCAACTCATCATTCAACATATGCAAGACTTATGTAGGCAAGGGAGAACATTGTGGAAACAGTGAAATTACGACAAAAACAACAGGCTACTGGAACTGGGATCTACAGTCCACAGATTTTTGATGTGCGGCCGCAGACAGCAAATGCGGACCGCACAATTACTAGTGCGGCCACACATTTATCAAAAAACATCAAAGGCCCAGAAGCCCATCTATGACGATAGTGCAGAGGCAATTTTGCGGCTGTAGAATACATCTGCGGTCCGCATATTTTTGAGTGCGACCCCTTTAAGATTTTTGCGGTCCGCACAATTAAAGTGTAGCCGCAGATGCACTTGCTTCACCAGGTTGCCCAAAACACCTAACCCGCGGAAGAAACAAATTCAAGTGCTGCCGTAGATTTTGAAAATTACGCACATGCATTCTTTTTCTACTTACAGTTTGCAATTACTTGTACAAATAAACATGGGAACATAATATAAACATGAAATCTCATTAACCCAACCCATTATAGCCTGTATTATCAACTACCCAATTCAGCTCTACCTCACATAGGCACATGGATGAACTTTAATAACAGGTGGCCTAAATAGAAATTAAAGTTTTAAAAATTTAACTAACACAAAAAATTAACATGAAATGAACCATACCATATAGAGTGAGTGCACTGGGTGTATAAGCACAGGTGGGTATGTGGAGGGACAGTGAAAATCTATCAGGAAACTTGCATAGTACAACGATTTTGAGGAAAGGGAAAAGTGTAAAATGAACTTAAGATTTCCGTATATACTAAGAATCTTAAGAAGGAAAAGGGGTCAAGTGCGGCTGCATATTTCCATGTGCGGTCCGCACTCTACCACATTGGTCAGCATTCTCTGATCTTAATGTGTGGTCCGCATATTTGTGGGTGCAGCCGCAGATTTCCTCTTGTGGTCGCAGATTAGCCCCGCACTGATAGGCTCAAGCTTCAAAGAGTTGACATTTTTACACTTTTGCAAGATCATAATTGTGCGGTCTGCATGTGAAATGTGCGACCGCGAATTTCCTCCTGCTGTGGCACATAGAATTGTGCGGTTCGCAGATCCTTGAACACTTGGCCATTTCTTAGTTCACCCTTCTTGCAAGTCACACTCAACACTGTAGCACACTTCAAATCACGTGAGAACAAAATAACATCTAACTAAAAAAGAAAAGGAAAAGAACATGGGTTGCATCCCAAGAAGCGCCTGATTTAACATCACAGCAAGAAGCAGTGTCAAAGCTCCATGAAGTGAAGTAAATGATCGACACCATATGGCTATCTCCAACCTTGCCCAAGTAGTGCTTCACCCGGTGACAATTGACTCAGAATACTTTATCTTTCTTGTTCTTCAAGTCTAATGCACCAAAAGGTGTCACACCAACAATTGCAAATGGACCACTCCAGTTGGATTTTAGCTTCCCGGGAAACATTCTCAACCGTGAGTTGAACAACAATACTAGATCGCCCACCTTGAACTCTTTATTCCAAATGTATTTGTCATGAAGATATTCATCTTTTCTCTATAAAAAGACGAACTCACATATGCATGGTACCGAAACTCATCCAGTTCATTAAAATGTGCGTCCCTCAAGATAATGGCTACATCCCAATCAAGATTAAACTTGTTTAGAGCCCACATTGCCTTGCGCTCTAGTTACGCCGGAAGAGGAAAAGCTTTGTCGAATGCCACTTTAAACACAATGAATTTCTTTCCAAGAAATAGAGTAAATTGATTGGCAACCAGTATGGAGACATCCTGATAGGTGTTTTGTAATACGTCTGATAAGCCCATAACGCATCATCAAGCTTCTTGGACCAATCCTTCCGATTAGCATTCACCGTTTTAGATAAGATACTCTTTATCTCCCAGTTGGAGGCTTCCACTTGCCCACTATCTTGTGGGTGAGAGGGAGTCTTGACCTTGTGAGTAACTCCATACTTGCTAAGTAAAGTGTCAAAAGCTTTGTTGCAAAAGTCTGACCCCCCATTGCTTATGATTGCACGTGAAGTACCAAATCTTCTGCAAATATTCTTCTTCAAGAAAGCCACTACACTTCTCGCCTCATTGTTAGGTAAAGCAACAGCCTCAACCCATTTGGACACATAATCCACCACGACTAAGATGTAGGTATTTCCACAAGAGCTCACAAAAGGGCCCATGATGTCAATGCCCCAAACATCGAAAATATCAATCTCAAAAATGGTTGTGAGAGGCATTTCATTTTTCCTTGAGATTCCACCGGCCCGTGTAAAGAGTAGCCCAATAGAAACCACAACTAAGCAATTTGGCCGCCATTCGTACTCCACCATGATGACAACCATATGGCGAAGAGTGACAAGCTCCAAGAATATTACCTTGATTGTCTTCCGGTACATACCTCGTAATTATCCTGTCCGTACAAATCCAAAAACGTTATGGTTCATCTAAATAATAATCTTGACAATCCCTTTTGAGCTTCTTCCTTTGTCTTGAAGAGAACTCATCCGAAAGGATTCCACACATAAGAAAATTTGCCAAGTCTGTTAGCCATGGCACATCTTTCATTGAAATTGCCACAAGCCTCCCCTCCTCCTCCAAATGAGACAAGTGGTCTGCCACTTCGTTATCACTACCTTTCCTATCTTGGATTTCAACATCATATTTCTACCACAAGAGTACCCATCTCATCAACCGAGCTTTGGAGTCCTTTTTGCTCATAAGATAATGAAGCGCCGCATGGTCCATGTGGATAATAACTTTGGTACCCATCAAGAACGGGCAGAATGTCTCAATTTCAAATACAATAACGATATAGTTGAGTTGGGCACTATTCATGGTCTTATTAGCATAGTAGACCAAATGGAAAATCTTGTTGATACGTTGCCCCAAATTACCCCTCACCGCTACGTCACTTGTATCACACATGAGTTCAAAAGGCACACTCCAATTTGTAGCGGTGATGATGGGAGTAGTTGTAAACTTGAGATTTAAATTTTCAAAAGCTCTCACACAATCATCATTGAAATTGAAATTGACATCTTTCTCAAGGAGCTTGCACAATGGGTTCATCACATTAGAGAAATCATTGATAAATCACCGGTAAAAACCCGCATGGCCTAGGAAACTCCGCACACCCTTCACCGAAGTTGGGGGTAGAAGATTAGAAATCACCTGAATCTTTGCCTTGTCAACTTCACTTCCATTCCTTGATATTTAACGGCCAAGGACAATACATTCCTCAACCATGAGGAATACAATCATGAGTACTAAGTTGGTTTCATCACATCTAGCGAACACTTTGTCCAAATAGCCATCATACACTATTGAAAAGTCACTGGTGCATTGCAAAAACCAAATGGCATCCGCATGAAAGCAAAAGTACCAAAGGGACATGTAAATGTTGTTTTCTTTTGATCTTCCAGAGCAATGAGAATTTGGTTTTAGCTCGAGTACCCATCAAGAAAGCAGCGTAAGTACGACCAGCCAATATATCAAGCATTTGATCTAAGAAAGGAAGTGGAAAGTTATCCTTACTTATTACTTTTTTGAGCTTGCGATTATGCATACACACCCTATTTCCGGTCACCGTTCTTATAGGTATCAATTCATTCTTATCATTGATGACCACCGTCATGCCCGCTTCTTTGGGACACATTGAACCGGAGAGGTCCATGAACTATCGGAGATAGGATACAACTTGATAATCTCCATCTTGACAACGTCTTGCATAGCCTCATTGAGTCTTCATTGATGTACAATGGATGGTTTAGCGCCATCCTCCAACTTGATCTTACGCATGCAAAAGGTGTGGCTTATACCCCAAAGTTGAGCAAGACGTCCAAGATATATCAAAGTTGAGTAAGATGTCCTCCAACATATCACCAACATTTATAGCATCACTTGTATCATAAACAATAACATCAGTCACCAAATCCACAAGAGAACACACCTCATTGCTATTTTGTTGCCACATGGAATACCACATTTTCATCACCAACCCGGAAAGTGAGTTCTCCGGCTTCAACAACACGAAGAGCCTTACTCATAGCAAGGAAAGGTCTTCCAAGAATAATTGTCACTACATAATAACCTTCACAATCTCTAATGACAAAGTCCGCCAGAAGAATGAATTTAACAACCCGAACCAAAACATCTTCAATCACACCCAACGGCCTTTTTATGCTACGATCGGCCATTTGCAATCTCATAGAAGTGGGTATTGATTGTCCAATCCACAAAGTCTTCAAAACTGAATAGGGCATCAAATTTGTGCTTGCCCCAAGATAACAAAGAGCTTTACCAAACTCGGCACCTCCAATTGTACAAGGAATCATGCAAGCACCGGGATCCTCGAACTTAGGAGCCATTGAATGAACAATCTCTCTCACTTGATTAGTGACTTTGATAGTCACAAAATTCATCGACCGCTTCTTTGTCGCAAGACCTTTCATAAACTTTGCATAACTGGCCATTTGTTCCAAACCTTCTACCAATGACACATTTATTGAAAGACCCTTCATCATTTGAATGAACTTCATGAATTGATTCTCACTAATTTACTTGGTAAGTCTTTGATGGTATGGAGGTGGAGGATTAGGCAATGGTTCCCTTGAACTTTGCACTACTAGCTCTGGTATGTTAATGATGTGTTCCCTAGACGGGTTCACCTCCTCTTGAGTCTCTTCCACACAATCATATATATCAAACCGAACTTCCTCATTTGGTTGACCAACATTGTTCGGGATCTATTCTTCTTGCATTATATTATCATCATCAGTGAGTGGCCTTCCACTTGAGGTGGGTGTATTCCCGTCTCTTCCACTTCTTGTGATAACCGCCATAGCATGCCCCATATTGTTACGACCCTTTGGGTTTACCACTGTGTCACTTGTTACTGCACCATGAGGATAATAATTTAGAGCTTGAGAGATTTGCCCCATTGAACTTCTAGATTGCGGATTGATGAGTTGTGTGAGGTAAGTTGGGAATCCGAATGGGATTGGTGGGTTGCTCAGTTGTTGATACATTGGGGGCCTTTGTAAACCCGACCCCCCGGTGGCCT
>AWOL01S0010960.1:4656-20297 GCA_000715115.1 Nicotiana otophora | reverse complement strand
TACGCTGGGGCCGAGTATGGTACCGGGTGCCGGCCACGTCCCTTCAGGTTTGGGGCGTGACAAGAATAAAAGGGCAAAGGTTGATGCCCCCGAGTCATCTCCGGTGGCGATGGTGACTGGTCCTCCTTCCATGCCGATCATAGACACTGTGATGCTCGATGATGATGAAGAAGCTAGTGATGACAGAGCTTCTTTACATAGAAGGATACGATCCTCATCATCTCAACAGGATGCTCGACCTGTTGAGACAATTGGAACAACTGAAGGTGACGTCTCGGCAGTTTGGGGAGAATCTGATTTAGTTGAATAAGCTAACTCCCGCTTCCGGGCCCTAATTACTGTAACCGGTACCGCAAGGCTGAGTACTGGGTCCGTTCCATCTTTGGCTGGAGAGCATCAAACAACCAGCACTACTTTTGATGTAGCTGCTTCTCACTCTTCAATTCCATCAGCTTCATCTCCACCTTCATCACCAACAACAACTGCTACATCATTTCCATCTTCATCCATTCCTCTACCAGCAATTGCTACATCAGCTCCATCGGCCGTACTTGACCATGAAGAAGGTGTTCCTCCTCCACAATCCCCAGTTCATGGGAATTTGGGGCCTGACCTCCTCCTCTGGCAGCCTAACCCCCGCCTCTAGCTGGCAAAGCGGGCGATGAAGCAATCGGTGCCGGGACCAATAGGACGAGAACTCTGTTGTGGCATGCTGCCTTGTGACATGGGGAAAAATCTAGAAAGGTGCCTCAGATCTCCACAAGAATAACAAGTCCTCAGCTGTTGTGACTGCTGACCCTGGAACTAGCCCTGTCGACCTGGATAACCACCTTGATAACTCTAGATCAGAGCTAATGGTGCACTGTAGGCTAGCTGCTCAGGTTGAGATACATAAGGACCACGACTACCCGAAGCACCGTGGGATGCCTAAAGCGCTGACTTAAATGGCATGAGAGGATAGACTCTACCAAAAGTACCCCTACCATGGGGTGCCTAAAGCGCTGACTTAAACGGCCTGAGAGGATAGCCTCTACCAAAAGTACCCCTGCTTCCAGATGAGGCACCACTGAAATGACGAGGCCTCTTATTAGATACCGCCCCCCTTTCTTAACCACGAACTATCTTGATCCATCTAGAAATCTCTATGGCCCTCTGAAAAGAAATATAATCTCCGGTCTCCTTAGCCATTTGTAGCCTAATACTGAAAGTAAGTCCATCAATGAATCTCCTCACCCTTTCCCTCTCAGTGGGGAGTAAGATAACTACATGGTGAGCTAGGTCCATAAATCTGGTCTCATACTGGGTAACAATAATGCTACCCTGCTGAAGGTGCTCAACCTGCATGCTGTACTCCTCTCTTAGAGTGAAAGGAATAAACTTTTCCAGAAATAGATGTAAAAACTAATCCCAGATAAGTGAAGGTGTACCAGCTGGTTGTCACGACCCAAAATCCAACTAGTCGTGATGGAACCTAACCTAACCCGCTAGGTAAGCCAACTTTCAATTGTCCAATTCCAATAATAATTATTAAAGCAATTTAAGTGAATACAAATCTTAATCTCATACATCCCCCAAGAACTGGTAGTACAAATCATGAGCTTCTAAGAATAGAGTATACAAAGCGGAAATGAACTAAATACATAGTGTGTTTGAATGATACATAAACAGAGCTTTTATAAATCTAAGGCTACCATGAACAAGAGGTAGCTACAACAGGAACACAGGTACATCTTCAAATCCCGCAACCATCGAGCACAGCAACAACAACAGCTAATATCTGCACGCAATGTGCGGAAGTGTAGTATCAGTACAACCGATCCCATGTACTGAGTAAGTAACAAACCTAGCCTTAGGTTGAAAGTAGTGACGCACTTCTACCAAGGTCGGGTCCATAAGCAATAGTCCACAATAGTCCATAACAACATAAAGCAAATATTACCAGAAGTAACTCAGAGATAAAATGTTCAGCCAAATCATGATTTCAAAAATAATAGTTCTTCCTTTCAAATACATCAGTGAAAACCCAAATCGTTTGCCGAAATTGCCAAAAATATGAATAGTTTGAAAACAATAATTTCTCCCAAAATCATTTCAATAATAAATAAGATGTTTCATTTTCCTTCCGGATAACCCGTGTAAAACAAATGCATCACTATGCCCCTTTGTAAAACAAATGTGTGAGAAATCATTAATGATGTTATGTTGTACAGCATGAGGAAAAATATATCTCTATGCATGTATGTCATGTGTGCATGCCAATGCGATGCAACTCAGTGATAAAATCATAAATAGCCCCTCGGGCAGAACATCACTCATATACAGCCCCTCGAGCAAACCTCACAGTCACTCATGCCTCTCGGGCATACCTCACAGTCACTCATCCCACTCGGGCATACCTCACAATCACTCATGCCACTTGGGCATACCACACAATCACTCATGCTACTCAGGCATACCTCACAATCACTCATGCCACTCGGACATACCTCAAAATCACTCATGCCTCCCAGTCACTCAGCATACGGCACTCCGTACTTGGCACTCGGCACTCGCACTCAGTAGGTACCTGTGCTCACTGGGGGTGTGTACAGACTCCGGAGGGGCTCCTTCAGCCCAAGCGCTATAATCTGCACGGACAACTCACGTGCTATAATCATAAAGTAAATAAAGCATGTTGCAGGCGGGCAACCCCGATCCACATAATAATCCTCACAATCAGACCCTCGGCCTTATTCGGTCATCAATATCTCCAGTCTCTCGGGCTCACAATGTCATAAAAATAGCCCAAAAATGATGATATGATGTATCATTAAATAACAACAGAGACTGAGATATGATATGCAATGAAATGAATATGACTAAATATTAATTTTTAATTTAAAACAAATAATTCACAGTAATATGACCTCTGTGGGTCCCAATAATATCGGCACATAGCCTCAACATGATTTTTAATATGCTTTTCAGCTCAATTTCTTTAACTCATAAAACCGCATGAAAAATGCCAAGATCATTTAACTACAAAATTTCAAAGAAACAATTATGTCACAATTTCTATAGTGCACTCTCATACGCCCCTCACCTAGCATGTGCGTCACTTTCCAACAATTCACGAAATAAATATATTCAGGGTTCATACCCTCAACTCTAAGATTAGAAGAGTTACTTACCTCGAACAAGCCGAATCCAATGTCGACCAAGCTAAACAATGCTCCAGAAATCTCATTATGCGCGTATCAACTCCCGAATGGCTCGAATCTACCACAATTAATTTGATTCACTCCGCACAATTTATAGGAATTAATTCCATATCACAATGCTAATATTTTCCACAAAATTCGAAATTACGCCCCAAAAATCATCCGTGGGGCCCACGTCTTGAAATCCGATGAAACTCACAAAATACAACAACCCATCCAATTACAAGTTCAACCATACTAATTTCACTAAAATTCGACTCCAAATCGGTATTCAAACTTGAAAAATTTATTTTGTGACATTATATAAATTTCCTTCTATTTCTCTTGAAGATTCAATAAACTTACACAAAAAATGAAGATTACTTCATGGAATATAATCACAAGGGATTTAAGAACACTTACTCCAAGTAGTGTGGAAGATTTCCTCTCCAAAACCACCCAACCCGAGCTCCAAAATCTGAAAATGGGTGAAAATATCGAATCCTCGAATTTAAGGTTCTGTCCCATCGATTTTCACATCTGCGTACAAGGGGTCGCACCTGGGACCCTCGCTTCTGCGGACAAAATTGCGTGCCTGCGGAAACAACCGGCCTTTTCAAATCTCGCATCTGTGGCGCCTTCTCGCATCTGCGGGCTCACAGATGCGCATTCCCCTACGCACCTACGTTCGCCCCACGCCAGACCCAGTCTGCATCTGCGCCAACACCTTCGCACTTGCGGTGTCGCAGTGCGAAAAATTCCTCGCGCCTGCGAGCACTTCCTAGTTCCACACTTGGCCGCTTCTGCGACTAATTTCGTGCACATGCGGCTTAGCACCAGCGATCAAAACTTCACAGGTGCGATCACACTAGTAGGAAGCAAATCCAGCATTTCCTTAAGTCCAAATTTGATCTGTTAACCATCCGAAACTCACCCGAGCCCCTCGGGACCCCGTACGAACATACCAACAAGTCTCATAACATAACACGAATCTACTTAAGGCCTCAAAACCCATATAACAACATTGAAATGATGAATCACACATAAATTCGAAATCATTGAACTTTGAAACTTCAAATTCTATATCTTGTGCCAAAACACATCAAATCACGTCCGATTGACCTCAAATTTTGCACACAAGCCATATTTCACATTACGGACCTATTCAAAAAGTCAACCCCCCAGGCAAACTTCCCAAAAATTCATCTTTCGGCATTTCAAGCCTAATTCCACTATGGACCTCCAAATAATATTTCGGATACGCTCCTAAATCCAAAATCACCGTACGGAGTTATTGGAATTATCAAAACTCCATTCCAGGGTCGTTTACACATAAGTCGACACCCGGTCGTTATTTTAACTTAAGCTTTAAACCTTTGGAACTAAGTATTCCAATTCATTCCAAAACCTCACCGTACCCAAACCAATTACTCCGGCAAGTCACAAAACAACTGTAAAGTATAATTTGAGTAGAAAACGGGCAACCGGGTTGTAATACTCAAAACAACCGGCCAGGTCGTTACATTCTCCCACACTTAAACATACGTTCGTCCTTGAACGTGCCAAGAGTTGTTTCCAAGCAATCAAATCACTTTTTCATCTCACCACAGACGTACCAGGGGGTGAACCCACGTCACCCTATTCTATATAAGCTTGACAACACAATACAACTGAAAATCATTAATTTAACCTTAGCCTAAAAACCTTGGAGTTTAATTTCCAACCTTTAGAATTTCTTTCAAGACTTAAATCTCACATTTATACACTGTATAAGTCCGAACAAGTTGCATCGAGCTATAACTATAACTACGGATATAATCAACCAACATATTACACAACTCGCATGCTCGTAGCACCATTCTTGATCGCAGTGACTACTCCAAAACCAACCACATACTAGTATTAAACCCATATCGAACCAAACCTCATCCCAAAACCTTCGTACACTGTTGATAATAAAAGAAACATGTGAAATTTCATGACCACTCACCAGATCAATAAGTCACGGAGCCCTCTCGCCCCAACCAGAACTGTAATCGCTTTCTGAGCTGACTTTCAATATTATACTCCCGAATATACCAAAATTAAACCTGATAGTACCCATTCCAGGTCCAATGACCTTATATTACTAAACAAAACTATTCCACAGACATGCCGCACCAATATAACTCAGAGCCACAACCCGTGCCATCTGTGCACCCATACACAACAATTCAAATGTACCCAGTCATGAAAACAAATGACTCAAATGAGAGAACTGCCCCGCCAGATTAACAAGTACCGCCACAACAAAATGCTGAAAATCCATCACACACCGTAGAACCATCACCCCGATCCTAACACAAGGTTCATACCTTAACATAACTCCGCTGCAGTGCGTGACCCCATCCAAATGCTGGTCCATAATATATACCTCGAGCCACCCCGCTCAAAATCAATAACCACAGAGAGGCAAATGACAAACAATGCCACACAAAATATGAAAGAACGTAACCATTATGCAATCGATCATGCAATACCCAAATACTCATTACGCTCAAATTCCGCTATAAAGCTCAAATAGAATCGCACCATTTGTGCACGTAACCAATGAATCACAACTCCTCGTAGCATAAAGGAGTAACTCATAGATCATTTCAGAACATGATTAAGTTCAACATCAACCGAATGACACATCCCTCAACAATAGCAATATGGAGCCAACCATTCCGGCTTGATGTAGAATACATATCTTAATTGGGCCTACCAATGGACCCCAAAATGAACTCGGGTTACCCACAAATAGATAAAAATCCCTCCGAAAATCCATAATGACTGAATCACAATACATTTTATCATCCGGCTAGCTCCGTCCACAACTTCACAGTCCACAACCATGAAACAGTTTGCTCCTGAGAACTCCCAAATCTCCAAATCCATAGAACACACGAATCACCATATTTGATTCCATCTCCACCGCCCGAAGGTTTAACACCTCTCTCATACACGATCATCCCACGAGAAATACTTTAAAAGTTCTTCCGTGCCACTTGGCAAAATTTGAATATTAGCAGTCTATCAACCATGTGAGTACCGCAATACTAATTAAACATTCGTAAGTGAAAATACAATGCGCCTTCTAAAATACGCACCCTTCTCATACACCAAGTAGTAATCGTATTCATCTAGTCATTTGGAACCGCCCATAATTTCTAAGAATTCATGACCATTCTGCCCAAACATCGTTACCTTCCTTGTACATGTAAATCTAACTTCCGCACAACACATAACATCTATCTTGCCATCATGTGAAAAGCACAAGACTCTCATTATCAACTCTGGTCACCAGCAAATTACATATCCGGTTACTTAGAAACCTTTGTCTTGCTTCCTTCCAAGAGAAAATCACAATACACAACACGTTTCTCACACCAGTAAAAAATATCTGATTCCAACCATGGTAGAAACCATCAAGAACACTTTGAAATCCATTTGCACATAACCAAGCTATTAGAACTAAATTCCTCTAACTCGACCAAACCACGTAGGTCACCAAACCCAATAATATTACCACCGAAACATCTACAGAGACTCACCATATCATAATTACCCATATAAATACCACAACCGAAACACCCACTCTGAAAATACCTTATTTGAGTCTAAGGTCGTTTCATTCACCTTCCTGAAACCAAAATATAAAATCCATAATGATATACAAAAATGCCACAAGTCTCGACACCATCCAACTTAAATCTCAGATTTTAGCCGTAAACAAATCCGCCGAAAATTCTCAATTGTTACATATAAATATCGAATCCATTAGAACTTTCTCGAGAATCACCCCGTTTGTTCAAATCCACATTACACCGCCCAAATGGGCCAAAAGACACGTGCCCCATTAGCACAACAACTCTCAAATAAGTAACTCTACTTTAATACTACCTATCAAATTCATACTCCGTACATACTACATCACTCACAAATAACAACTCACTCATCCCATGATTTTCATATACTCATAAGTGCAATATAACCCGTATCCAGGAATTTCCTTATTCGAGTCATCATCGATCACAACTTTTGCAAGTCATAACTAACCCACCAGTATGCCTCAGCCCAAAACTAAACCTTTATATATAATCATGAAATTAAATTATCAATAGCAGGATCCCCCACTTGGCTCAAATCCATAGATTAAAACATTCCATAACTCACAATACCAATACTCTATTACTCTCATAATGCCACAGTCAGTTCAACGAAACCTCTTCTCAAATTCATGCAACGCCAACCATAAAAATACCTCAAATCATTCGATAAGCTCGCAATCATTCTCTTGACACTCAAGTCAACTTTCTGAGCCAGATTCAAATTCAAATCTCCACACATATGCCCCACTGGCAGAAAAGAAACTCTCCACTCACATCATAAGAAATACACCTACGTAGATTACTCTGCATGGAATAACCTACCTTCTTAACCTCAAATTGGTATCTTGATATACCCTTTCGCAGTCACAATTACTATGCAATCACTTAGTCTATCTGAGTCCAAACTCACTAACCAGACATGAGAATTTAATTTGTCCCAAAATTTAATAATCGTGAAAGATCCTTCAAAACATTCACACTCGAGACTGTACGTCACATCGAAACAAAAATCAAGCACCCAATGGCCTTCCTTTACATTTTAAGGAAACACTTCTCGTCACATTCAAATCGTCTTAACACATCCCGCAGTTACATCATACTCATCACAAATCCATTTCACCGCTCATCGAGCCATAAATTCCACTGTAGGGTCATTACTGGATATATGAGTTCAATTGTACAGGTTACAACTGAAGCTACCGAGCTCAAGCTACGGTCTAACCATGGCCTCAAGTCCTCCAGACTGGCCCATTACCAAAACATAGAATACTCACCTCGAACCTCGTTCATAGAATCACAAGCCGGCGATGCACAGCTGATACCGGGCGCTCATGTGCGCATACGAATACGTGGAAGGAATTCAAAGAGTTATGTCCCAAGATGAATCAATCCCGCACGATAAGGAAAGAAAGATGGGAAGTATATATCCTAAATGCCCTGTAGCCTCTCGAAGATAAGTATGGACGTCATCATATCGATTCGCAAGACTCTACTAGACACTTGCTCATGACTTGTAGAACCTATGAACCTAGAGCTCTTGTACTAGCTGGTTGTCACAACCCAAAATCCAACTAGTCTTGATGAAACATAACCTAACCTGCTAGGTAAGTCAACTTTCAATTATCCAATTCCAATAACAATTATTAAAGCAATTTAAGTGAATAAAAATCTTAATCTCATACATCCCCCAAGAACTTTTAGTACAAATCACGAGCTTCTAAGAATAGAGTATACAAAACGGAAATGAAATAAATACATAGTCTGTTTGAATAATACATAAATAGAGCTTTTATAAATCTAAGGCTACCATGAACAAGAAGCAGCTATAACAGGAATGCAGGTACATCTTCAAATCCCGCAACCATCGAGCACAGCAACAACAACAGCCAATATCTGCACGCAATGTGCAGAAGTGTAGTATCAGTACAACCGACCCCATGTACTGAGTAAGTAACAAACCTACCCTTAGGTTGAAAGTAGTGACGAGCTTCTACCAAAGTCGGGTCCATAACCAATAGTCAACAACAGTCCATAACAACATAAAGCAAATATTACCAGAAGTAACTCAGAGATAAAATGTTCAGCCAAATCATGATTTCCAAAATAATAGTTCTTCCTTTCAAATACATCAGTGAAAACCCAAATCGTTTGCCGAAATTGCCAAAAATATGAATAGTTTGAAAACAATAATTTCTCCAAAAATCTTTTTAATAATAAATAAGATGTTTCATTTTTCTTCCGGATAACCCGTGTAAATCAAATGCATCACTATGCCCATCTGTAAACACAAATGTGTGAGAAATCATGAATGATGTGATGTTGTACAGCATGAGGAAAAATACATCTCTATGCGTGTATGTCATATGTGCATGCCAATGCGATGCAACTTAGTGATAAAATCATAAACAGTCCCTCGGGCAGAACATCACTCATATACAGCCCCTCGGGTAAACCTCACAGTCCCTCATGCCTCTCGAGCATACATCACAGTCACTCATCCCACTCGGGAATACCTCACAATCACTCATGCCACTTGGGCGTACCTCACAATCACTCATGCCATTCCGGCATACCTCCCAATCACTCATGCCTCCCAGTCACTCAGCACTCAACACTAGCACTCAGTAGGTACCTGCTCTCACTGGGGGTGTGTACAGACTCTGGAGGGGCTCCTTCAGCCCAAGCGCTATAATATGCACGGACAACTCGCGTGCTATAATCATAAAGTATATAAAGCATGCTGCAGGCGGGCAGCCCCGATCCACATAATAATCCTCACAATCAGGGCCTCGGCCTCACTCGGTCATCAATCTCTCCAGTCTCTCGGGCTCACAATGTCATGAAAATAGCCCAAAAATGATGATATGATGTATCATTAAATAACAACAGAGACTGAGATATGATATGCAATGAAATGAATATGACTGAGTATTAATTTTTAATTTAAAACAAATAATTCACAGTAATATGACCTCTGTGGGTCCCAATAATACTGGCACATAGCCTCAACATGATTTTTAATATGCTTTTCAGCTCAATTTTTTTAACTCATAAAATCGCATGGAAAATTCCAAGATCATTTAACTACAAAATTTCATAGAAACAATTATGTCACAATTTCTATAGTATACGCCCACACGCCCTCCACCTAGCATGTGCGTCACCTCCCAACAATTCACGAAATACATATATTCAGGGTTCATACCATCAAGTCCAAGATTAGAAGAGTTACTTACCTTGAAAAAACTGACTCCAATGTCGAGCAAGCTAACAATGCTCCAGAAGTCCCATTATGCGCGTACCAACTTCCGAACGACTCGAATCTACCATATCAAAATGCTAATATTTTCCACAAAATCCGAAATTACGCCCCAAAAATCACCCGTGGGGCTCACGTCTCGAAATCCGATGAAACTCACAAAATACAACAACCCATCCGATTACAAGTTCAACCATACTAATTTCACTAAAATTCGACTCCAAATCGGTATTCAAACTTGAAAAATTCGTTTTGTGACATTATATAAATTTCCTTCTATTTCTCTTGAAGATTCAATAAACTTACACAAATAATGAAGACCTACTCACCCGAGCCCCTCGGGACCCCGTACGAACATACCAAGAAGTCTCATAACATAACACAGACCTACTCAAGGCCTCAAAACCCACATAACAATATTGAAACGATGAATCACACCTAAATTTGAAATCATTGAACTTTGAAACTAAAATTCTATATCTTGTACCGAAACACATCAAATCGCGCCTGATTGACCTCAAATTTTGCACACAAGTCATATTTCACATTACGGACCTATTCAAATTTCAAGAATAGGATTCTGATCTCGATATCAAAAAGTCAACACCCCGGTCAAACTTCCCAAAAATTTATCTTTCGGCATTTCAAGCCTAATTCCACTACGGACCTCCAAATAATTTTTCGGACACACTCCTAAGACTAAAATCACCATACAGAGCTATTGGAATCATCAAAACTCTATTCCGGGGTCGTTTACACATAAGTCGACATCCGGTCACTATTTTAACTTAAGCTTTAAACCTTGGAACTAAGTGTTCCAATTCATTCGAAAACCTCACCGGACCCGAACCAATTACCCCGGAAAGTCACACAATAACTGTAAAGTATAATTTGAGCTAAAAATGGAGAACATGGGTTGTAATACTCAAAACGACCGGCCGCGTTCGTTACACTGGTCTGGTCAGGACATAATCCCGCTACCATCTCTTGGGAGAACCGGTCATCTAGAATACTGCAAAGTCGACCCCATTAGTCTCAACAATACCCATGTTGCGCAACAGCTCATGGCAACGGTCAAAGCTATCATCTGGATCCTCCGACGGTGCACCACTAAAGTGAAAAGAGAAGAGCTATGTGAACTTGTCCAATCTCCTAAATCGCTCAGAAGACATCACAGACCTCTCTCTGGTCTGTGCAGCAACAACCGACTAAACTACCCCAACTGGTTGAACTGCTGGAGTCTGATATATGGGAGCCATCTGCTCCGGAGTGTGAGAATTGGGAGTCTAAGCTCCTCCCCCAACTCGAGAGACAACTGGTGCCACTGGAAAGGCATCGATCTAGGCCACACTCTCCATAAGGCCCACTAAATGAACTAAACCGTCCTGAAGTACGGGAGTGGCTATAAATCTCTCCGGGACCTGAGCGGGTCCAACTGGTGCAGTCTGAGCTGGGATCTCCTCATCATGATCAATCTATGGATCCACTATGGGTATCGCTGCTCGAGCTCTCGGTTGAGCTCTGCCTCTCCCTCAGCCTCGACCTCTACCCCTGGCAGTGGCTGCCACAGGGGGATCCGGCTCCTGTCTGGCTATAGATAATGTGCGTGGTAACACCATCTGCGAGAGAAAAAGAATTAAATAATTCAAACATAATTGAAAGAATAAAATTGCATGATAGGGAAAGAAAGAAGTGAAATATTTCCTAAAATTCCATAGCCGCTAGAAGATAAGTACAGACGTCTCTATATCGATCCTCCAGACTCTACTAATCTTGCTCATGACTCGTGACACCTAAGCAACCTAATGCTCTGATACCAACTTGTCACGACCTGAAATCCCAACCTCTGGGTCGTGATGGCGCCTAACATTTACTTGCTAGGTAAGCCGACGTGAAATAATTAATAAATCAATTTTAATAGTTAAAAATAAGATAATGATATACAATGAGAAATAAATGCATACGGAGATTGGGAAACCGCGGCTTTCCTCTAGAATTAGCATCCAAACCAATCGAATCTAATCAAATATAGTTCAAACAATTCAAAATAAGCTTTAGAAACTGCCCACAAGTGAAAAGATTCAATCTTTAATAATTTTGGAAAAAAGATCAACAAAAGTTAACCCTAGGTCACTTGGTTAAAAATCGAGATTCAGACCAAAACTTGATTACCCATTCGCCCCTGAGCCCGATTATGTGATTAGTTTTGAAATACTACCTCAAATTGAGATCTAAATCTCAATTTCTCAAAATCTATAATTTATACCTAAATCCCTAATTCCTACCATGAAAAAGCGTAAGTTAAAGGTTAAAGTCAATGGGTGTTTATGAAAATAGAAGGAAACAAGTTAAAATCTACTAACCTATGAAGTTTCGATGAAAAACCTCTTCCACATCGCCTCTAGGCCGAGCTCAAACTTGAAAATGGTGAGAAATAGGATAAATCCCGATTTTTGGACTGTTTTAAATCACTGGCGTCAGGTGTTCATCGCGTTCGCGAGACACCTGAAGCGATCGTGAAGCTTTTCGGCCTAACTGGCCTTAGCGTTCGCGGGAAACCCTTCGCATTTTCGAAGGCCTAACCCACCTGGCCTTCGCATTCGCGAGCCTGGGCTCTCTTTCGTGTAAAGTAACACCTGCCTCCCCCAAATTTCCCTTACCCCATCGCGTTTGCGTGTGAACGGTCGCATTCGCGATGGGTAATCCCTCCACTGTTTTGCGTTCGCGACCGGTTCTCCGTGTTCACGTTGAAGAACATCCTTCCATATCCCAGTTTCCCTTTCGCGATCGCGAGAGTTCCTTCGCGATCCCGAAGCACAGTTTATCAGACACCAGCAACAACTGAAAGCAGCTATCTCCAAAGTCTAAAAGTGATCTGTAGCCTATCCGAAAGTCACTGGAACCCCTCGGGCTCCAACCAAACATGCATATATATGTGATAACATCATACAAACTCGCTCGAGTGATTAAAACACCAAAATAATACCTAGAACTACGAATCGGACATCAAAATACATGTAATTTTCAAAGAAACTCAAGAACTTTTAAATTCATAACCGAGCGTTCGATTCCTATCAAAATAACTCCGTTTTGCACCAAATTTTACAGACAAGTCTTAAATAGTAAAATTAACCTATGCCAAGTCAAATCAAAATGTGAAAAATGAAATAAGCCCTCGATTTCACCCTTTTTCTGCCTAGGATTTTTGCTTCTACGAACATTTAATCGCTTCTGCGAAAATTACATCGCAGATGCAGAAGCCACTAAAGATCATGGACTTACACTTCTGCGGAGAAAAAGCGCACCTGTGCATCTGCTTTTGCGGACCCAAGGGTGCTTCATTGCGTCCGCTCCTGCGCAATAGTCACCGCACCTGCAGTCCCTCACCCCCAGTCCAAATCCTGCATTTGCGGAGAAGTTGCTGCTTCTGCGCGTGCGCACTTGCGCCCAGGTGTCCGCACCTGCGACATTATCTCTGCTAGCCTCCCTTCGCTTCTGCGATCCCCAACCGCACCTATGATCATAACTCCATTCTGGAGTCATCTACACAAAAGTTAAACTCTGGTAAACTCTTTCAACTTAAGCTTCTAATCTCGGGACTAAGTGTCCCAATTCACTGTGAAACTCTCCCGAAACCAAATAAAGTACCTCAGCATATCACATACCATAATTGAACATAGATGAGACAATAAATACATGAACGGGACTAAAATACTCAAAACGACCGGTCGGGTCGTTACATTTCCCTCTCTATGTAATATGCTAATTAAAAGGGCTACGTAAACTTTTGGTTGTGTTACTCTAAGCCAAACCAATGAAAATAAAAATAGAAATAAATTTTTTTTTGTCGTTCTATGCAAAGGAATTTGAATGGTACGTTTGTGTTTCTTTCTGTATCTCCACCATCTAGCCAAAGTATCTTCTTCTCTTGACATTTCAGTGTCCTCCAACTTCTCCTTAATAATCTCCGTAAATGTATTCTGCAAAAGAGTTAATTAGTTATTATATAAAATAACAAAATCTGCCAAGTTTCTTTCTGTATCTCCACCATCTACTGCCAAACTATCTTCATCTCTTGACATTTCAGTGTCCTCCAACTTCTCCCTAATAATCTCCGTAAATGTATTCTACAAAAGAGTTAATTAGTTATTATATAAAATAACAAAATTTGCCAAGTTTAGCACCCAGAATGCAGCGAAGGGTGTTGCCTAGTGGTCCATGAAATAGGTGAGAATCATGAGTTCTCAGGTTCAAATCCCAATGGAAGCAAAAAACTCTATTCACGATTTGGTAGATAGAGTTACTTGATACTTGTTGATGGTAGAGATGGCATATTTCCCGTGAAATTAATCGAGGTGCGTCCAAGCTGCCCAAATACTATGGTTATCAAAAAAGAATAGCACCAAGATAAATGCAGTGATTTTCATTATTGTATACAGCTTTGCTGCTTTTTACATTGAGTTCATTTTCTTTTCATTTACCTCATATAAGTAATTTCCTTTATGTTTTAGCAAAGCAAGACACGTCTTCTTGCAAATGGATGTCTAGAAAGAAGAGGTAGAAAATGCAAACATCAATCTCTTTTCTACTGCAGCAAATCATTAATATTATCTTTTGCTAAATTATGCTGAAGTAAATACAAGAAACTTCAAAATTTAAAAGATTTGAATGATCATACAGATCGATGGCGCTTTTTTTTGCTGGTGCATCCGCTACTTGGTTTTGCTCCCTGCAGCTATAAGCGATGCTTGTGGTCCCTAGGAGCATCATCAATGACCTGCATTCCAAAATAATAGAGTTTTAAGTATATTTTCATTTTGTAGCATACTGATTATCTCAGTGGAGTCTACAATTATCTCTAGCGGAGAAAGTGAATTTTCTACCTCAATCTTAAATCTCTACATAAGCGCCAATAGTTGAGCTAGAGTGTTAGTAGTGTTGGATACCTTCATGAAACCCCAATCGCCCCTACTATTTCTAGTATTTCCCCTTATCCCCCAACAGCATGGTTCCCAATTAACCTACTAGGTTTAGCAATTAAAGAAACTTAAGCCTTTTCATTCTTTATGATTAAAGACACTATCACTCCCAGTAAATCAGATGTGTCATAGGCGGACAACGATTATATCGACCCAAGAGAGGTAGTCATTGTACTCCTGAATTCTTGATATTAATTAATTCCAAGTTGTGTTCCAAGAGTTCATAGAAAAAACAATAGGGAGAATCATTGGAGTTTTAGAATTAAAGACCATAATGTCTTTCCAAAAGTTTAATTTGTGAGTTTGGGCAATCAAAGAAAATAGTTCACAACATGAATTATGATCATGCATCACAGCCTGAACCATATTACAACATAATTCTCTGTTGTGGTTAATGAAAATTCAACAAATACATACTTTTTGAACTATATTTTTTTGTGTGCATATTGCATTTTACGTGTAGAAGTTTTTTATGTTAAAGCTTTCAAATCTAGTGTTGAGTTACGTAGGTCGAGAACTCGCTTGATAAAGAGCCATTTTGTGCAGATGAAATATATATATATATATATATATATATATATAGATGTGCTCC